>BQNB010016135.1:0-72090 GCA_026074375.1 Tanacetum coccineum
CCGCCCCTGTTCGTACCAAACCTAAGCGGACAATACTCTATGAGAGCAAGGGCATGTTCGCATCGTCTTTATTCTGGTGGTGAATGTGAAACTATATGTTTTTTAAAACGTAATACTTTAGAAAATTTAGAAAATTTACAGTACAATATTTTAGAAATTTTACAGTACAATATTTTTTGCTAGGGGGGCACGTGCCCCCTCCTTATCTCCGCCCCTGTTCGTACCAAACCTAAGCGGACAATACTCTATGAGAGCAAGGGCATGTTCGCATCGTCTTTATTCTGGTGGGGAATGTGAAACTATATGTTTTTTAAAACGTAAGACTAGGATTTGTTGTTTTTGAGTCTAAGGTTGTGACCACGCCCATATGTCCAATTTCATTGGTTTATTGTGTTGTTTTTTTACATGTTAAGATAATTGGTTGCGATTTACAACAGGCACAAAAGCTATTAGATGACATATTAGAAAAGAGTTTACAAGTTGTGACACGTGAGCCTACTGAAGTTGTGGAAGATGATTCGATTGCAAATGGAGGTGGTGGTGTTAGACTATTTAGAGATGCTCCAATCGGCATAGTGTTTGATCGAGCTAGTAAGTTGACTCAGTGATCATTGTATTGGTTATCTTGAATACTAGTTTTAGAATATTGAGTTTAATTTAAATATATTATTCCGGTTTTGTTTACCAGATGAATATCAAGGGCCGCTAAAGCGACCAAGAATTATTCCTAAGGAGGAGGTTGATGAAAAATCCAAAAAGGTCCGACTTTTTGCTGCATTATTTACAATACGTTATATGCTGTATGTTGCGCTAACAATCTGTTTTTTTTTGCAGTTTAGACAACAAATCAAATCAGCTGCCGTGGATGGGAACGACATTATAGCTTCAGCAAAACAAGCACGCGAAAAGTTTCTAGCTAAGTTAGCAGCAAGAGAGGCAGCTGCAAAACTAAAAGCCCAAAAAGAGGAAGAAAGGGTTGCAGAACTCAAAAAGATTCGAGGGGAAAGATGGCTGCCTGCTATTGCTAGACAAATGCGCTTGAAGTGAACAGTTTTTTTCTTGATTGTTCAAGTAAACATTTGATATTGTTGTCATTGTAGTGCAAAAGCTTCTGTTTAGTTAAGCTAAATAGTCACAGTGGAGTATACTCAAAAGGTTGTGGTTTTATTTGTATAACTTTGAGATTGATGAGACACTTGAATGGCGTTCAATGGATATTTAGAGTTTCATCTTCAATCAGTGATTGTCATATGACTTTAGATCTTTATCACATCAAAGCTCCTTTGTATGAACTCAACGTATCGAAACTTTATTTTGCAATAAAAATGGGTTAAAGAGTCATTCTTATCTGAAAGCTATAAGACCCAATAGCGCTCATTCATAATAAGTGGTGTTGCAGTATGAGGGACAGCATTGCATCTAGAAGGGCGTCAAGATTCATCATCTAGCAAGATGCTGGCAATAAAGTTCCATGAACATAAAGGTATACACGAGGCTGCAGAATCTTATTATTCTTCAAATAACTTGGTACCATCCATAACATTTACATTACGAAATCCTACTCAACATTAATATCTATTCATACACAATAATCAAATAATATTTGACAACAATTAACCAAATAGTTAAGAAGAAACCGGAACCAGGAAACGAGGATTTCCTGGAGATGGAACATTTTATTTGAATTTTGTGATATACACACATCAGAGGATGTTTCAAAATTATGCCTGCAGATACCCTTTTGCATCTAGGTAACATATCACTTTCTCAGCCATGACCTCAGGTGGAGGACACACCTCCCCTTCCTGCTGTATCACTATCTGCACATTACAAATTAGCAGATGTAATCATGATTATACTTTCATACTTCCTTCAGTTACATAAATATCAAATTTCGATCACATACTACATATTTAGTAACATGAATATTAGTTGCATCTCAACCACTAATATCAAAATTGACATGATCATGGAGATAATAAGTACACTAATGATGATTGAATTTGTTTATGATCGATCTGTGGGAGAATCGATAGCTAACATCAAATTTCCCACCAAACTCACAGTTACAAGCCATTGTAATTTCTATAATATATGAAAACATTTGTGCTGGAGCGTAGCTTCTCCAGTTTTCCCCATAATCACATTCTCAGTCTTTCTTAGCAAAAATGGGCAAGGGCATCTAAAAATGGATTATGCCAAATGAGTAACTGAACTTTGAAAATCACGAGAAGGCTAATTGAGATTACTCAAGTTTGTAAGGTACAGCAAATTTATATACTGTTTCAGGTAAGCATACCTCACAATTTAGTGGCGCTTCATACGGGTCATCAACACCAGTAAAACCTGCCAAGATAATATTGTAAGATGCAACCCATGTATAAAATATATTAAAAAAACACAGATAACCTAAGAGAGAGAGATATAAACACTGCTAGTTGCCGTTAAAAAGCACACTTAAAAACAAAAAAACACTTAGCAGAAGTGTGACGAATATGAGGATTCAGATAAACTGATAACAGATAGGCCAAAAAATATTCAAGTAATGTAATAAGTTACCCGTAATCTTTCCAGCACGTGCAAGCTTGTACAAACCCTTTGGATCCCTGGCCTCACAAACCCGTAAAGGCATATCCATGTATACCTTTCAATCACATCCCATGCATATCATTAAGAAAATGCAAGCTAAATATCTAAAAGCTCAAATTTATAGGAGGTATAGGACCAACCTCAATGAAATCACCTTCTGGCAGTTTGGATCGACAAGCATCACGATCTTTTCTGTAAGGAGATATCACACTAGCAATGCAGATAATCCCAGAATCAGCAAACAGTTTTGCAACTTCTCCTAAAACCAATAGTTTAATAAAATCAGCAAAACAAAACCAATCACTATGAATATCTTGAGATAAAATTAGACCAACCAATTCTTCGTATATTCTCAGCACGGTCTTCCGCTTTAAAAGTAAGATCGCTATTAAGACCATGCCTGACATTATCACCATCAAGGACGTATGTCAGCTTCCCTCGTGAATGCAAAGCTCGTGTTAGTGCACAAGCCAATGTGCTCTTTCCTGAATGCACATTCATAATTAAACCTTACAATATCTTGCTAACCATATAAACAACATTCAACAATGCATACTTTAACCGGTGAGTATATATGATTAAGGAACAACACGTTATCAATATAAAATCTAAAACAAGGACCTATAAGTTGTCATCAAGAAAGTGGAAGACCCATAAACCAAAATCAATTTAGCTTACTGATTACAGTTTTCCTGTAGCATATTTCTCTTCTAACAACTGTCAGGGTCATCTAAAGGACTTTTAGTGGCCATGTGGCGCAATCATAAAGTGATAACCCATTAAACACAAAAACATATATGAGATTTGTATATTGATATCACAACAATTGTTATATGTATCCAAAAACAATAGTTTGTGGGACCTATTTTCTTGTATCACGAGTCTAAACTCTAAGCTAAAGCAAAACTGAGTCCCTAAACTTTTATCGATCAAACTGCACTTGGGGAGTGTTTGGCTAAGTTTATTTAATGATATTAATAGTTTACTGTGAGGAAGCTGTTAAGCTCAGGTGTTTGGTAAAGTTTACCATAAAGAGCCTACAAGTCTTTAAGAGGTGAGCTGAGGTTTCTAGGTGTGATTTCATTGGCCTTTTTGAAAATGCATAAGCTATTAATTAAGCTTAGTAATGATATACACTAAGCACAAACTAACTAGATGGTGTTTGGGGATGCTTTTGCAAAACTGATTTTCTGTAGGTAATACTGCGTATTGTAAACAGCGTTTTTTTCTTCGAAAAGGTTTGCCAAAGAATACTTATGATCACAATTCGGTTTTGCAAACGCAATAAATCAAATAACCTCCCTCACCCAAAACCATAAAACACATGGGTAAGGTTTTCTAACCTGAACCACTTAGACCAGTAATCCAAATAACACAGCCTTTTTGTTTCAGCAACTCCTGTCTGTCACTTTTCTCAACAGAACATTTATGCCACACAATGTTCGTTGATCTCCTTTTGGAACCTAACAATAAATTTCATTTCAAATACAGAATATTCCAAAATTAAATCAACTTTATATATATACTTTAGTACCACAAGAATCATCCGTACTGTTGATACCACCACCTTCATTTGAACTAACGTCTATACTAGTTTTTAACGACATCTCCTTTGCTCTTATTGGCACTACTTTTATAGATGATGACGTCACCTTCCGACAACTACTGAACACTAGTTTCTTAGAATTGATAATCAGTGAATGGTTTCCAACAGCAATCATCTCATTGATTTAAAGCTCAAAACAATACACAACATTAGATTAAATGAAAGACTAGAAAATAATGTGAATGTGTTGGATTTAAATTTAGTGAATGAAGACAAAATATAAGGATGTTGGTGTAGATTTGGGGAAATCAAAACAAATCACAACATTAGATCTCAAATGTTTTTTATGGTCTTAAAAAAAAACCTTAGTTCGCTGTCGGAGCTTGTATGCGTCCACTACCTTAAATTTTAGAATAAGAAATATAGTATTAAATTACTAATAGTCCACCACCTTACATTACAATTTGACTTGAGGTGTTTTACAAAAAGTTTATATGTAAACTTTTTAAAATCTCTTTTGTATGCGTGAAACGATTGATTGATGTGTGAATTAAGATTTGGACATTGAATTATCGGTTTAAGTTTTGTATACTGTCAGGTCGGCTAATGAATTTAGAGGTCACAGATGATAATTAAAAAGAGGCCTCGTCATAAAAAAAAACCTTAAAAGTGTGTATAAGGATGTTCATAGTAACAATTTGTTATAATGACACATTTAGTTGTTGGAAATTTAGTGCAATTATACGAATCAGGTCATACTTGAAAATGAGCTTGGAGGTACGGGTGTACACACATCAAGTCACTGATTTTCTCTTATCATTTTAGTGGTTATATTAAATGGGCGGTTTCAACATTAAATGTTTGTAACCACCTTGACCTATTAAATAAGCGGTTTCAACATTAAATGTTTGTAATAAGTTTGACATATTCGAGTGGCAGGTTTGACTGCATTAAATGACCATGTTTAAATTGGTCATGTAACCATTAATTTCTACAATTATGGAGCCTAATTATGAAAGAGATTAATAAGCCTATTAATCTCTCATAATTTCCATAATTTCCATTGACTAATGTTTTAATAAATCCCATATAAATAAGGATCACAATTGCATGGAAAAATACACAGAAAACATAATCACTTAGAAGCGAATGGTTCTTGATTTGTGCCTAAAACAAGAACAAGCACTTGGTTTTATCCCAAGGAGGTATTCGTGTAACCCATGCATAGGGTCGAATAATCTTCTTTGGAAAGTGATCACACGACTTCAAGTGATATCTGGTAACCTTAATTGGTAATTAGCTAGGCATTAATTATCTTCCTGTTCTAGGCTCTCAACAACAACCAACAATCAAAGAATATTATTTTGTGATAATTAATGGTTGCTGCTGCTATGAAACACATGGCTTCAAACTTTGCCAAGCTTGACAAGTTTGAAGGGGTGGACTTTAAGAGATGATAGAAGAAGATGCAATTCTTGCTTTTCAGCATGAGTGTGGTGTATGTGCTTACTATTCCTATTCCTAAAAATGGAGAAAATGCTACCATGAAACAAATCAGAAAGAGAAACAAGTGGGACAATGATGACTATGTTTGCAGAGATTTAATCCTCAATGGTATGTCTCATCCTTTATTTGATATTTACCAAAATATTGAATCTTTCAAAGAACTATGAGATTCATTGGAAGCCAAATATATGGATGAGGATACATCAAGTAAGAAATTCCCTGTTAGTAATTTCACCAGTTACAAAATGACTTATTCAAGACCAGTTATGAAACAATACAATGAACTTCTTGGTATACTTGGAAGATTTACACAACACAAAATGAACTTTGATGAGGTTATTCAAGTCTCTTGTATCATTGATAAACTCCCTCCTTCCTGGAATGATTTGAAGCACACCTTGAAACATCAGAAGGAGGAGTTAACTCTTATTGAGTTGGGCAGTCATCTGCTGATATGGTCGTTGTGCGTAGGTAATTTATTATTCAAGTTTTACTATTTATATTTTTGCCGACTTTACCTATTAACAAACACTAACGGGCAATGTATCCGATCAGTTGTAGGTCCGTTGGTAAGTATGGTGTCGATCACTAAGAGTGAGTGAGAACACTTAAGTCTATCAGTATTTTAGTTATCTAAGTTAGTCCTAATTAATCCCATGTTATATCTAAGTTAAACCTAAACTAACACAAAATGGGGGTTTTCAGCCTGAGAGACTGACACGAGTTTTGGTTTACTTAAACTAAGATGAGGGCGATTAACACACATAAGCTAATAGACAGAAGATAAAGAAGTGGTCAAGCCTAATGCAAGGAAAACGTATTAACCATATTTAATCTAATGAAACACATGTTTTGTTTATAAGTGCAATGATTGTCTTATGTAGTTGGTGACATATCATTCCTAAGTTTAGACAGTACTTCTTCCTAAACCCTAGACTTGGCAATTATGTCACAATTAACCAAATATGCATAAAGCATTCATTGTTGATTATAATCTATCTTAGGAGACAATAATGGTGATCTTATCGAATCCTAGCTCAACGAGACTTTACTAACTTACTGCTTAACGGCTCTTTATATACTAGTAGTCCATTGTCCAGATCTTTACCTAAGGAATCAAATCGTTAATCCTAGGTCACTTGCTAGTCTACTATTCACTAAACTAAGGGCAAAGACATGTCAATATTTATGATCCTATTACTCTAGATATATAAATTTCTTATATGGAGAGCCACCCCGGACTCTAGCTAATGCTCTATTTGTATTCCTAGATCCAGTTGAATGATAGGTCGCATACTTAAGCACGTAAACGAGTATAAATTGATAAACATAAAACAACACTCAACGAATAAGCATACAATCTAAATAAACAAACCAAACATTAAATTGTCATAAACACGGCTAATAGCCAATAACCACTGTAACTATACAAATGTCATAGATGAACGATTAAATTAAACTAAACGATTATGAAATCGAACGATACTAAAAACCGAACGTGTATTTAGAGTATCGAAATTACACCGGTTTTCCTATGGATTGAATTGCTTTGCAGGACCTTCTTGGCTTCTATTCTCTTTTGAAAATCGAACTTGGTGGTTACCGCCTCTTCTCAGTATTTGGTCTCCAAAATTCGTATTAGGGTTCGGTGTTTATAGAGTCTGGAATTTAGTCGATACGCAGTATTGAAGGGGATCAATACGGCGTATTGGGGTTTCTTGGCGTGGGGTTCACGATTATTATATTTCAGAATATTCCTGACTTGTACTTTAATACGACGTATGGCTTCTTCTGGATACGACATATAGATAGTCTCTTCGTGGATGCTGGTGAAGTTTAGGGCGTGGATACGATGTATCTTCCTTGATGGATACGGCGTATAGGTTGTCAGGACAGTAGACTTTATAATTTCTTTGTTTAAGCTCCAAAATGTGTGCCTTTTGATTAACTTTCAAGCTTTGCTCGATAATTACTGCAAATCATAAATATAAACAATTAAGTACCAATTCATACATAAATAATGCAAGACGAGCAATTTAGCTAAGATAAATGATGCTATAAAATAGACGTTATTTGATGTCATCATCTGCGTATTGAGGAGTCCCTTAGGGTGCAGGATAATGGCAAGCCAAAGGGCAACAATGTTGCTGGTCCATCAGTTGTCAACATGGTAGAGCATAATGATTCGTTGTCAAGTATATATATATAATATTACAAGGCAAACCTTAGAACAAATTACCTTTGACCAAAGTAATAAGTCAAAATTCACAAAGAAATCAAGTAATTAGGACTCAAAATTCACTAACACAGCAGTCAATATATATATATATATCTAATATATACTACTGTTATTCCGGAAGTATATGATATTCACCGGGTCGTTCTTCGATACAGAAATGCAATGGAAAGTCGAGAGTCGGTTTTGATAATTTGATGTTGTATAACACAGATTTTAATTCACAGATTTCAATTCTATACGGATATACACAGTCTAGCTGTGTGATGAGACCTTGTTGTTTCGCTGCCTTGCTTTATAACCTAACTCTTTTATTGCACGCTCCTCCGCGTGTAACTTCCCGCCGTTTTTGCAAGTAAGGTACAAACTAAAAACGAAGTAATTAAAGCTAAATCTCACTAAAACATAATGGTAATACTAAAAAAAGGTGACTTAAAACACTTTATTTAAATTTATCAAAAAAATTTTACATCCTAAAGATATTTTTTTACTTTTATAAACACCCTAATGACTGAAAACGTCAAGAACAAATACAAAGAAAACCCTAAATGTAAGCAATTAAGCGTGAAAAAACAGACAAGCAAAAACGATAACTGACCAAATCTCGTCTTTAAAAAACCAAATCTACAAATTTAACCCTACACGAATGGAAAATTAATTTTTAACAATACTAAATGATAAAAGAAAATTAAAAAAAAAGAATTATATTTTTTTAACTTTTTTATTTTTTTATTATGAATTAAAAACAAGAATCGAGTATCGGTTTGGGGAACAATGCTTGAATATAAAAAAATTTGATTGGGTTTTCTATTTCTACTGGAAAAACAAGTAAGGCAAACTAAAAATGAAAGTAATTAAAGCTAAAACCCTAGAAACGATAACGGGAATCCTAAAAAAGTGACTTAAAACCTAAATTATCAAAATTTAATCCTAAATTGATTTTTTAACTTTTTATAAACCCTAATTGACTGAAATGCAAGAACAAATAAACTAAAACCCTAAAACGTAAGCAATTAAAGTGAAAAAAACGAAGAAAAGAGATAACGGGACCAAATCCCGTTCTTTAAAAAACCAAATTCTACGAATTTAACCTTAAAAATGCAAATTTAATTTTTAACAATCCTAAATGATAAAAGAAAATCTAAAAAAAGAATTATATTTTTTTGACTTTTATATTTTTTATTATGAATTAAAAACAATTTTTATCTAAATTAAATATTAAAAAAACTAAACTAATTAAAAAAAATCTAAAAAAATTATGAAAAGTAGCTTGAATAGTGCTAAATCTAAGAAAAATAAAATGGGCAAAGCAGCTAGTGAAATAAGCAGTGAATAAGCTTAAAATAAGCTTATAAGCTAAAAGGCAAAATGTGGTTATATAATAAATTTGGAAAACTACCACCAGATAGCCCTACTGGTGCTGGTGGTAGTGAGTGTGTGTGTTAAATACGTTGGTAGAGGTGAGGTTGAGGTCAGGGGTTCGAGTCTTGCTCACCCCCCAGAGAAGAATAAAATCAGGGGTGAGCAATGACTCAAAACCTGACCTCAAACTCACTTCTACCAACGTATTTAACACACAGACTCACTACCACCTGACCAGTGGGCCCTTATCTGGTGGTTGTTTACCAAATTGTATTATCAAACCACATTTTGTCCATTTAGCTATCAGCCTATTTTAGACTTATTTCCAAGTTATTTAAATAAGCTGCGTTTGCCCATTTTTATTTTTCCTAGATTAAGCTTTGTTCAAGGGACTTTTCATGAATTTGGTGACCAAACAGCCTAAGTGGCCACTTTCTAGCTTATTTTTAAGCTAGAAAATAGATCCTTATGACTTAGTGACTTATACCACAAAAAAGCTTATGCAATTAGCTATAATAATCCACAGAGAAAAATCATTTTGAAATTCATTTAAGCCATGAAAAAGGCTTATGAAAAAGCTGATTACACAGACAACAAAAACTTAGAAAATTTTTAACTTTTCTAAAACCCTACTTTTAAGCTCAAAATAAGCTAAACAAACAGATCCTTATGGACTTGGGACAATGAAACAGATCAAGATTGACCCTCAAAGAACACATAACAACTTTTGAAATTCAGGATAAGCCAGAATAAGCAAATGAAAAAGCAGTTTTGACTGAAAAGACACTTAGCAAAATTTTGACAGATTTTAGACAAAAACGCAAAATGGCAAATACAACTTAAACTAACTTAAACCTACTGCATTTGGACACTTAAAAGAACACTAAATCAATACCTTAAAGTTGTTTTCAAAAGCCTCTTATCACATCGTAGCTCTTTAGATCTGTTTTAAAATCACAGATTTAAGATAAGCATACACAAATCCTTAAAAATCAATTCTAAACTAAAACAAACACCTAAAACAGATTTAAAGACCTCAAATATGATTTCCAAAGTTCCCAAATGGGTCAAAATGGATCAAACAATACTAACCATGGGTTAGTACTGCTTGTGCCAAACACCCCTTTAAAATCTTGAAAACCATTTTTGACTTATCAAATCAGATTTAAAGCAACTTTTTAACAAGACCAGATGTTCAATAAGTTAAAAATACAATATTAAGCAAATTTCAATAAGCAAGAAGCACTAATGATAAGCTAAACAGAATAAGCAATTTTAAGCTAATTTAGACAGATTTGTGAAAAACACAAACAAAGGAGATTTAAACAACAAGCAAGCATCACTAAGCTATAATAAACTCAAATAAGCATAAATAAGCAGCAAGAAGCAATAAGCAATTTAAGCTAAAAAATGAAAAGATAAGCACTTACAAATCCCTTTGCTCTAAACAAGGGCTTAAGTGCTCTTTAGAGCTTTTGTCTACAAGCTCTAGCTTGTTTAAAACAAGCTAGTAAATTACCACAAGCCCTTCCAGAACTGGCTTGTCTTCCAAATAGCTTTTTAGTGATTTTTGAGGTAAAAAGGACTTAGACTATACAAACTATGGAAAAGTTTATATAGCTTAAGTTAGACAGCTTAAGTAACATGTAAATCAGTTTAAGAGAGCTTATAAAAAATAGTTTTATAACATAAAATGCATTAATCTTAAAAAACGGAATTTAACTTAAAAACATCAAACTTTTCATTAAGCTTAAAAAGAGTACAAGACTTTGAAAAATAAACTACATTAAACTAAAATCAGCTGAAAAACTAAAAACTAACTAGATATGCCCCAAGGCTTACAAAGTGCCCTATTTATACTAAAATCTTCAAAGTCTTGGGGTCTTCATGTGTGTTTTCTGTGTGAGGAGAAACGAGGGTGTGTTTCTTGTGTGAGTAGCTACAAAGCTTCCATCTCAGCCATTAATCTTGAGTGTTCTCCAAGGGGTCTGATCACAAGTACACAAACAATGTGCTTAAGCTGCTTATGCAGCTTGAGCACTTAAGCTTATTTTAAACTTATGAATTTTGACAGAAAATAGAAGGGGACATAAAAACTTGTTTTCAAACTAACAATGGTGATTTAAATGGCTAAATGAAACCCACACACTCAGCCAAAGTTGGCTGAGTGCATTTGACCCATGCACAACCCTATATGACCCATTTTGGGTCAAAACCAAACACCCCCTTAATTTATAAAAAACTTTTTAACTGATTTTTTTGTGAAGAAAGGCTAAGGAAAATGATTACAAGTGAACTCTAATTACTTTTAACACATATTTAAACTAGTTAAACAGAATTAAAACAGCTTAAATGATAGTTTGAATTTTGACAAAATGCAATATCACAAAAACACTTAACTTTGATTAAAACTGAAAGTAATACAATGAAATCTTAAAAAGAACTGAGTACAATAATATTTAAAGCAAACTTAAGTAAAATTTAAACTAAGAAAGGTAAAAAAAAACAAGATGATGTTGTTCGGCTTGGTCTTGGCTCTTTTATACTAGCTCTCAGCCTTCTCTTTTTGTTGGGATGTGCTAGCTGTGAGTGTAGAAGTAATCCAAAGCAATCCTAGCCCTTTGTTTTGTCTTGTCTTCATCTCACCATTGAAAGGGTTTTCGGGGTTGAGTGTTTTGCAAGTGGGAAGGGGTATAGGGAGCTGTGAGTGTGGGGAAAGGTGAGGGGTGAGCTGGGAGAGTGGTTGGGAGAGTGGTATTGCAAGAAAAACGTGGGAAAGGCTGTATGGTTTTTGGCGGGTACGGGGGGTGGGTTGCAGGGTTTAAACGCGAACAATGGGGAAGAGGCACAAATGGCCCCTCAACTCTCTTTCTCTTGTCACTTTCTTTTAGCCGATTTTAGTTATAAAGAGAAGTTTAGAAAGTGGCAGTTTTGGCCCTTGTGGTTTATAAAAAGAGTTTTGGCAAATTGCAAATTTGGTCCCTGCTGTTTATAACTAAAAAGAAATAAAAAGAGTTTTGGGAATTTGCAAAAATGGCCCTTGTGTTTGTATTTTTCTATTTTCTTTATAAAACAACTTTTAAAACTTGGCAACTTTGGCCCCTTTTCTTTATTTTTTTCATTTTTAATTATAAAACAAGTTTTTAAAATTTACATTTTTGGTCCTTGAGTTTTATAAAAAGGTTATTGGGCTTGGTTTTGTGTATTGGGCTTGTATTGGGCCCACTGGGTTTGGGTTTTGGGCCCAATAAGGTACAGGTTTGGTTATTGGGCTTTTTCAAGCCCAATAAGGTTTTGAAGTGGGTTTTGTGTGTACAATGGCTGAGATTGGCTGTAACTGGGCTAGGATTGGGCCTTCAAAGTCTTCACAGTCTTTGTCAATTGCACACAAATGGGCTGTTGTAATTGATTGAGGGCCCATTTGGTCTTCACAGTTTCATAAATATTCTATTGGGCTTTCGGCCCATCAAGGATGGGTTATGAATTGGCATCTAATGGTATCTTCAGTTACAGACTAGGTTGACTGCTGATTCTTCTGTATTGACTTTGACTTTGGCATTTTTGGACTTTGGCCTTGATTTTGCACAGTCTTTTCCATTCCATGCTCAGTTTTGTCATTTTGGCTTGGTTTTCTGTCTTTTTGTTGATATCCACTTCCTGCACAATACAAATGCAAAACAAACATATATTTGGCAGTTTTTGTCTGTTTTTAGTCATTTAAGCTCGTTTTTAGAGGTAAAAGATATGTGTAATTAAGCACTTATCAGAAACTTACAAGGCCCTTTGCTTAAACAAGGGTATAAAAGGCTCTTAGAGCTATTCAACAAGCTCTAGCTTATCATAGATAAGCTAGTGTGGTCTTAAAAGCCCTTCCAGAATTGGCATTTCTTCCAAATAAGCTGTGGTACTTTGAAGGGTGATTTTTTTGTAAAATAAGCTTAACACTTAATAGATTTATTTGCTAATGAAATAGATTAATATAGAGCTTAAACAAGAGTTATTATGTCATTTTCAAAGTCTTATAATTCACTAACAATTAAAGAAAACAGATTTTAACAAATAAAACTTGAAATTTCTATTAAACTTAAAACTTTTACAATATTTTGAAAGAAAGTACAATAAACTGACAATAAAAAGTATTATAATTCTCTACTTAAGACTAGATGCAATCACTAAGAAAATAGTCTTCCTTTATATATACGAGTAGAGAGGGTTTAGTCTTGAGCTCTGTGTGTTTCTTCTGTGAGGAGACGGTTGGAGAGTGCTCTCCATGCTTCATCTTGGAAATTGAATTATTCTTTGTGCTCTTCAACCCTCATCTCACCATGAATCATTTTCGTCTAATAAAATTCCATGGGCTTGACATAGTGGCACTTGTCTTTATTCTGGGGTGGGGTTTAGGTTAAGGGGGTGTTGTGATTTTGTTTTGTTATGGGTGCAGGGGAGAGGGGAAAGTGACCGTTGAATAGTAGGATTTTGGGTTTTGGCTAGGGTAATGGTTAGGGTAATGGGTTGTTTAAGTTGTAAGGGTGTTAGGTGTTTGTTAGGGTTTAGATTAATGGTTGTAAACCATTTAAGGACTAACGGTGTTAACAGGAAAAGGTAATTGGGGTGTGAAAAACCATTAAGGACTAATGGTGTTATGGCTAAAGTTTATATGGTTAAGTGACTTGGGCCTTATATTTTGGGCCGGTTAATATAGTTTTGGATTTGGACTTTATAAGGGCTTTTGATTTAATAGATAAGGCTTAATGGGCTGACCCGACCCATTAAATTGGGTAGGGTTGGTCCATTTAAGATGCACACGTCTTTAGCTTCGACTTTTCACGCTCTTTCCAATCCCGTGCTCGATTTTATCCGTTTTGGCTTTATTTTTGTCCTTTAGTGAATATCCGTTACCTGCACAATCAAAAATCACAAAACACAAAATAACAATGTATTTTTGATATTTTTAGTTATTTTTGGCTCATTTTATTAGGTAAAAGGCTATGTGTATTAAGCACATATCAAAAGCCCCCATATAAAACTATTGCCAATGTCTACGCAAATGCCATAGTACACTTTAGAAAACCAAGAGTCTCAATCCCCCTCGACTATTTACCTCGAAAAGTAGGCTAAAGTGTTATCAATGGAATTAAAGAATCATTAGTTTTGAAAAGCCACGTTTTGACTGTTTTTAAATATTTACACTACGTACCACACATTATTTTTTTTTCCTTTTTCTCATTTTTTATACTTTTCTTTTTAGTAACTAACTAGAATGTTTTGAATTTCATTATTTTTATAACTTTTAGGGTCATAGAACAAGAAGCACTTCAATCCTAAAATGCCGAAAAAAGATAAATTTGTCGTTCCCGATTTTTCACTTGTTCCAAACCAAGCTTAAAAACGAAATCACCATTAAATATAAAGTTAGTGCTAACATACTCTTAATTGTATAACTTGTAATCTTTTCACTCCGACAATGATTATATCTTAAGGTGAATCTGCTTTATTTCGAATTTCAACCATGGATAACCTTTTTATGATAATTGTAATATTCTATTGCTTCACGTTCAAACCAAGATTTATGATTTGAGGCGAGATCATTCCATGTAGCGACTTTTACCCCCAGTATCCCCCCCCCCCCCCCCGAAGATCTCTAGCGAGACCGGCCTTAGGTGACCAGGCCTTTTACACCCCACAGAGATAGTTCGGAAACTCACCGGATCCTTCCGGTTTCAAAAACTCTTAGGCTTCCCGTTAAATAAACAATTTATTTAGAAAAACCACAACTTAAAATGACATAGTCTTAGTTCAAAAGCATATTTAAATTTAAGAAAAAGAGATTTTCCCTATATTTATTAAATCACATATATTACACTTAATATAATTATACATCCTTTAAACGAAGGAAATCCTTGACCTTTTTGAAGGCTGCAACATCGGTTGTGAGCCGGCAAGATGCAACAAACTTTTATCAGTCTCGGATTATTATTCTTACTATGGGCCTTCTTTTGAAGACTGCCACATCGGTTGTGAGCCGGCAAGAGGCAATAAACTTTTATTAGCCCACAGTTTTTATTATTATTATTACCTCATATATTTTATTTTTTTTATATTTTTTTAACACTTTATATCACCACGATATAGAGAATTGTTTTTAGAAAATTTAAGTATAAATTTGAACTAAGACTAAATAAATTATTGTTATCGACTACATAAAAAAAAATCGTTGATGTAAGTTTAATTTTCGAACATAGCACTTATTATTAGTCAGGTTAGGAGCTTATGGGAGAAAAAAAGCCACAAATTACACTTATGAGCTCTTAAGATTTTCAAATAATCCTTGTTTAGCATCTTACTCATAATTGACTCTATCATTTCTCGTTCTTTGGAAATTTAAAATCTTTAATAAAAAGATCCGCAATGCTTAGTAAGTTATTAAAGGTTAAAGGGACCAAAGATAGAGCTCAAGACGCATCGATCGAAGTCAATTTATTCTTATTCTACCGAGCAGGAAAGTCAAACATTGAAACAAAACACTTATTTCATTTTTGAAAATTTTAAATTTTTTATTTTTTTTGGTATTTTGGTGGTAAAAATGGGTTTACGTGAAAACAACGACTGCAGGCACAATCAAATTGATAGAACCCCCATATTAGAATTTAACATTGTCCTCAATGTTTTAAGAAGGGTCTCTACGTAAATCTAAAAGCCGTTTATATAAGTATGCTCAAAGATAAACGTTTAGTCGATATAGATTTAGGAGTATTGGTTCCATAATCATGCTAAACGGTTTTGCAGCTCGTGAAGCTCGAGTGAACAAAGGACAAAACCCGCGAGCATGAGAGGCTTTAAAAATCCGGGCAAATCCTGGACAATCATCACAAAAACACAAGCACACGAGAATGGAAGAGGCATACCTCCTCACGTTACACTTATTAGAAAATAGAAAGAAGATAGAAGGATAAGCATGGGTTGCCTCCCACGAAGCGCTTGTTTAAGGTTACTTAGCTTGACCCGTCCCCAAATTCATTGGCCTTGGGGGAGGTTTGGAGATCCGGGACAACCATATGTGGTATGTCCCCTCCAAAGTAATGCTTAAGTCGATGACCATTCACCTTAAAGTTTGGCCCGTCAGTTTGAGATAACTCGACGGTGCCATATGGAAATACTTGGGTGACGGTGAATGGTCCAGTCCAGCGGGTCTTAAGCTTCCCCGAGAAAATCTTTAATATAGAATTAAAGAGGAGGACTCGATCACCAATGTTGAAAATGCGGTTCTTGATCTTGGAGTCATGGATCCTCTTTGTTTTCTCTTTGTAGATTAAACAGTTCTCATAGGCTTGATCACGAAGTTCATTCAATTCATTCATTTGAACTTTCCGGTGATCGCCCGCGGTCAAAAGGTCATAATTGCAATGTTTCAAGGCCTAGTAGGCCTTATGCTCGAGCTCGATGGGTAGATGACAAGCCTTTCCGTACACCAACTTGTAAGGAGTGCACCCGATGGGTGTCTTGAATGCGGTACGGAAGGCCCACAAGGCGTCATCTAATTTATCAGACCACGAAGCACGGTGTTCGCCTACGGTGAGATTTTTCCTTGACGTTGACAAGTGTCACACCGTGTGACCAAGTCATGGGTATCTTGGTAAATAGTAGGCCAATAAAATCTCGAATCAAAGACTTTTTTAGCGGTGTAGTTGGCACCGTGATGTCCACCGGTGGGACCATCATGGCAAGCCATAAGGATAGGGGTCCCAAATCAGGCGAAGAGAGATTTAAAGAATTTGAAAACAACTCGGGAGTCATTGGTGGGGAGCGCTTTTGCTTCAACCCATTTTGACAAATAATCGACCGCCACGAGTATATACTTGTTCCCTTGTAAAGACGGGAACGGTCCCATAAAATTGATGCCCCAAACGTCAAAGATCTCACAAACTTGGATTGCATTTTGTGGCATTTCATCCCTTTGTGAGATTTTTCCTTGACGTTGACAAGCGTCACACCGTGTGACCAAGTCATGGGCATCTCGGTAAATAGTCGGCCAATAGAATACCGAATCAAAGACTTTTTTAGCAGTGTAGTTGGCACCATGATGTCCCCCGGTGGGTCCATTATGGCAAGCCATGAGGATATCATGGGCTTCTTGGCCAAAAACACACCGCCGAATCACTTGATCCGCACAAATCTTGAACAAATAGGGGTCGTCCCAAAAGTAATGCTTAACGTCTTTGAAAAATTTCTTCTTTTGTTGGGACGACATCCCTTTCACAACAAAATTCCCCGCATGGTAATTTGCAAAGTCGGCAAACCATGGGGGTATATCATCACAAGAAAAGTTACATACCAAGTGATCTCGATAGGAAATGTTTCCGTAATTTCCTTTTTTCGAGCTCACTTTGGTTAGGGGTTTTTCTAACCTAGACAAGTGGGGGGGTATTCCGTTTTTTTTTGTTTTTTGGATTTTTTCTTTTTTTCGGGGTTTTTTATTTGGGTGTTCGGGGTTTTCGTTTGGGGGTCCTAAGATTAGGCCGCTAGGATTCTCGCTCCTTTGTTATCACCGATAAAGACATCAAATTCTTGGTGTAGGAGAATCTAGCGAAGCAATACTCGGTTTAGCATCTTGTTTAGCGAGAAAGTTACTTAAGAGCTAAGTGGTCCGTATACACTATTGTTTTTGACAAGACAAGATATGGCCGGAATTTCTCAAAAGCATACACTACGGCTAAAAGCTCTTTTTTCGTAGTAGTATAATAAGCTTGAGCATCGGTCAGAGTCTTGCTTACATAGTGTATCGGTTGAAAATGTTTGGTCTTACGTTGCCCCAAGACCGCACCTACCGCAAGTTCATTGCATCATCCTTAATCTCAAAACGGTAGGTCCCAATCGGGGGCAAACCTAAAATTGGGTGCTTCGATCAATTTTCTTCGTTTAGGGCATTAAATGGCCTTACACATTCCTTGGAAATACAAATGGGGTTTCTTTCTCTAGAAGGTGGGTCATTGGTCAGGAGATTTTTGAGAAGTCTTGAATAAATCTACGGTAAAATCCGGCATGTCCTAAAAAACTTCTAACTCCTTTGACGGTTGTGGGATGAGGTAGTTTTGCTATTACATCAACTTTGGCTCTATCTACCTCAATCCCGGACTTAGAAATTTTATGGCCGAGGACGATGCCCTTCTTTTATCATAAAATGACATTTCTCCCAATTCAGAACAAGATTGGTATCTTCGCACCGTTTAAACATTTTGTCTAAATGGGAGAGGCATGAAAAGAAAGAATCCCTGAAGACCAAGAAATCATCGATGAAGACCTCCATAGTTTCCTCGATCATGTCATGAAAAATGGCCATCATGCACCTTTGGAACGTACCCAAAGCATTACATAAGCCGAAAGGCATGCGTCGGTAGGCAAAAGTTCCATAAGGGCAAGTGAAGGTAGTCTTCTCTTGGTCCTTCGGGTCAATTGGTATTTGAATGTAACTCGAGAAACCATCTAGAAAGCAATAGTATTCATTTCCCACGAGTCTCTCGAGCATTTGGTCCATAAACGGTAATGGGAAATGATCTTTACGGGTGGCATCATTTAAGTTTCGGTAGTCAATGCATACACGCCATCCTGTAGTTAATCGAGTAGGTATCAATTCATTATCATCATTTTCAATTAAGGTTATACCACCTTTCTTGGGCACACAATGGACCGGGCTAACCCATGGGCTATCGGAGATGGGATAAATTAATCCGGCTTTAAGAAGTTTGATAACTTCTTTCTTGATAACCTCATGAATTTTTAGGTTAACCCTTCTTTGATGTTGGACCGTGGGTTTAACATTATCTTCCATCAAAATCTTATGAGTACAAAACCTCAGATCTATCCCCTTAATATCCGAAATCTTCCAAGCTATGGCAAGCTTATGTGATCTAAGAACCTTAATAAAAGCGGTATTGTCCTCATCTTTTAAGTCTTTAGCGATTATGACGGGTAATTTATCGGTACCCTCCAAAAACACATACTCAATATGAGGTGGTAAGTCTTTGAGCTCAATCTTAGGGAGTTCATCACCAGAAGATTCAACAGTCTTAAGTTCCTTAAATTTTTGTTCTTCCGGAGAGAGGGTGGAGGATGGGTCAGAATTAAGCAATCTTTCAAGGGTGAGAAGGTCTTCTTTTGGATCGAAGTCGTCATCATCATTTCCCGATGGAATTGATTTGCTAGTAAGACAAGCTTCGATTCTTCCAAAATGAAGTCACCTCCCTCAAAAGGAGTGAGAGAGGTGGGAGAAGTAGAAAGGATTGGTTCTAAAGTTGGGGTGGGATTGCCACTCTTGGAAACGTTCGAAAATCCAAGTACTTCTTGAGCAAACTCCTCACAAGCTACATCGATAACATCGACTCGGTTAACCGATTCAATAGTATTGTAGGAGAATGTCGTAGTATCACCAACTTTGAATGTTAAGGATTGGTCATCATGTCGAAGGGTCATTTGTTCACCATGAACATCAATCAAAGCTCGTGCTGTCCTTAAGAAAGGTCTCCCGAGAATCAAAGGAACCCGAGGATCGGCAATATAATCAACGACAACGAAGTCGGCCGGAAAGAGAAATGTTCCAACTTTCACGAAAACATCCTCGGCGATGCTGGTAGGAGTAGAAATCGTTCGGTCGGCAAGTTCAAGTATCATTCGGGTCTTGGTCAAATCCGGAAGATTTAGCTTTTTCCATACGAAAAGAGGCATTAGGTTGATGCTTGCACCGAGATCGGCCAAGGCCAAGCATTCATCTATTTCCAAAAAATCACACGGTATGAGAAATCTACCGAGGTCTCTAAGTTTTTCGGGAAACTTTTTGAGGATAACCGCCGAGCAATTTTCATTCACTAGTGTCTTGATTAAGTCAATTATCTTATCTTTGTTATAGAGAAGCTTTCTAAACATTGGTAAAATTTTGGGCATGTGTAGGAGAGCATCCGCGAAGCTTAGCTCGAAGTGGAGATTCCTAAACATTTCCACAAATTTCAAAGTTAAAAGATCGTCTTTTTTACAGAGCTTCTCTTTGTTAATCCTTGAAGGATAAGGTATGGTCGGTTTAGTCTTTAGAGTAACAACGGGCTCATCATTTTGGGTTTGGACCTCTGGAGGTTGGATTTTTCGGTGCTTGGGTGCACCGTATCCTTTGTCACCTCGGGTTCGTGTTCCACCACCTTAGGAAGACAAGAAGGCGGAGGTGGAACTTGAGGCCCATCATAAGAAAATCCACTTCGGGTGGTGATGGCTTTCATATCACCTCTCAGGTTAGCAACGGTGTTGCTAGGAAAAGAACCCGAGCCCGAACTAGAGGCAAAATTGGCATTCATGAATTTGGTAAGCATCTCCTTTAAATTGGTCAGTTGGTTTTGCATGGTTTGGTTTTGGTCTTGCATATTTTTCGTAACTGCATCATTAGCCTTGATGTAGTTTTGAAAGTCATCCTTTGACACACCTTATGTTTGAGGAGTCAGAGCTTGGTAATTCGGAGCTTGGTAAGCCGGGGGTTGATAAATTGGACCTTGGTTGTAATTATTTCCCTGGTTTTGATTGTAACGGTTTTGAGTATTTCTTTGATTGTTTTTATTGTTTTGAACGGGAGGAAAACCGGGAGGTCGAATTTGATTTGCAACCATCGGAGGATGGTAACCGGTATTTCCTTGGTTGTAGTTAACCGCGGCGGCTTATGAAATGTATTCTTGAATATTGTCACGATAAACGTTGCCATCGGTGGCAGGACAATTATGGTAAGAATGAGCACCACCGCAAGTTACACAACTTTCCTCGACCGCTTTTACGGTAGCAAGAGTTTGGGATTGGTTTTTCTTATCGAGAAGCAAGGCTCTCACCATATCTTTAAGTTCGGCAACATCGGGTGAAACACTGAGGGTAGAAGAGCTCGTACTCACTTTGGAAACAATCGCTTTGTCTCGTGAATAACGAACTTTGGATTTGCTCTTGATGATGGCTAAGCAATCTCGAGGCATTTTGTCCAGAATTCAACAAATCTTGATCATTAGAGTTCAAAGCATTGTAGAAAGTATCATGTTGGTGTAATTCCGAGAAACCATGATGTGGGCATGTACGAAGGAGATCCTTAAATCGGTCCCATGCCTCACTAAAAGATTCATCAAAACGTTGTCAGAAACTGCGCCAAAAAATGATTCGTTCGAAACAACACCTTTTACTATATATATAAATATAAATATAATATAAGAATTATCTCAAAGAATCAATAATAAGAGAGTAAGAATTCCGTAAGGCTTTTTGAAAGGATAATCACTTTTGACCAAAGCAAAATCCTAAAAACCTTCCCGGGTCGTGTCCCGACGAGATATGAATGGAAAATCGAGGTAACGTGTGTGGAATAATGCTTGAATAATCACAAATTTGATTAGGTTTTCTATTTCTACAAATAAAATACCCGAACAAGTAAAGGCAAACTAAAAACGAAAGCAATTAAGGCTTAAACACGAAAAACGTTAACGGGATTCAAATCCCGTTCTTTAAAAAAACAAATTCTATAAATTTAACCCTACGAAAGCAAAATTAATTTTTATAAGTCCTAAATGATAAAAGAAAATTTTAAAAAAAAGAATTATATTTTTTTGACTTTTAATTTTTTTATTATTAATTAAAAACGGATTTAATCTAAAAACAATTAATAAAAAATACTAAACTAATTTGGAAAATTCTGAAAAATTGGTGAAAAGTAGCTTGAATAGTGTTAAATCTAAGAAAAATAAAAGGGTGAACACAGCTTATCAAATAAGCTACGAAATAAGCCCAAAATGGCTTATGGCTTAAAGGGCCAAAAAGGTGTTAAAAGGATAATGTGTGCAAGTTAAAACGGAAAAGACCCAAGGGCACGAGTGGTGGTGTGTGTTGTGTTAAATATGTTGGTTGAGTGAGGTTGAGGTCAGGGGTTCGAGCCTTGCTCACCCCTGATTTCCCTCAACTCCCAACATATTTTTTTTGCAATTTTTTTAAACAACTTTTTAGATAAGCTAAAAATAAGGACTTTTTGTAAAAGCAACTTTTCTAAAAAGCACAAATAAGCACATAAATAAGCTAAAAAGGTGACAGAATGGCTTTTTACACTAAGTCTACAAAAGGCTAACTGTTGGCTTTTTTTAGACTAAATAAGCACTTATAACAACAAATAAGCTAAAAAGAGATTATACCCTAACCCTAATAAGCACCTAGGAATTAAAATAAACAAAGAAAAATAAGCTAAACTAAGCTTAAAGGACATAATTTCCTAAGAGGCTTTTAAACTTAGATTCTAAACCACAAATGCTCATAAGCTTAAATAAGCTCTAATCCTAAGTTAAATAAGCTAAAATGGCTTAAAACTAACCTAATAAGCAAGACTAAACCTAAATGAAGCAAATCTAAATAGCCAATAAGCTCAGATAAGCAATTAAGCTATTTGGCCAAAACTGGTGACCAAACAGCCTAAGGGGCCACTTTCTAGCTTATTTTTAAGCTAGAAAATGGATCCTTATGGCTTAGTGGGTTATACCACTAAAAAGCTTATGCAATAAGCTACACTAATCCACAAAGAAAAAGGGGTTTGAAACAAAAATAAGCCATGAAAAAGCTTATGGAAAATGGCTACCCAAACAGATTACACTATTTTTTGGTTTTCTTAAAAGGAAAAATGACTTTTTGCAGACTAAATTTAAGCAAGGAAAATAAGTTTTAAAAATAAAATAAGAACAAACAGAACAAGCTTGATGCCCAAAGAGCTTATGTTATCAATATTAGACCTAAAAACAAACTTAATCAACCTAAAAATTGGAATTAAAAACGAGTCTTTAAAACTTGAAAAATAGACATAAAAATTTTGACAGTTTTAACTATCAACTCAAATGACAAATGATTACTTGAACTCAACTAATTCTACTGCCTTAAATACTCACATGAGCATAAAACACAACTTAAATCAACTCTTGACCAAAAATCAATTATCAACAGTTTTAAAAACATTCAAAACCACAGATTTAAAGAACATATAGACAAAACCTTCGAACTTAATTTTAGAACTTAACAATCCATAAAAACATAATTCAAAACTTAAATAGAGTGTGTTAAAGGTTGGCTTAGTGACCCAAAGTGGTTTTAAAACTCATTTTGACCCATTTTTGGCCCTTGACCCAAACACTCCTTTAATGTATTAAAATCCATTTTAAAACTAATTTAAACTGAATTAAGCTAAGAATTTTAAAGACAGATGATGAACTATCAATATATAACAATACTAAGCATTTTTCAACAACTGATAAGCACTTTAAAATAAGCCAACAAAGATAAGCAGGTTTTAACTAAAATAAGACAGAATTTATGAAAACTCAAAATAAGTTATTCTAAACTAAAAACTAAACTCATTAAGCCATAATAGGTTAGAATAAGCACAAATAAGCAGAGATTAAGCACCAATAACCAGAATAACAATGCAACAGTAAATTAAGCTATTAAGAGTAAAAAAAATGAGACTTACAAGGCCCTTCGCTTAAATAAGGGCTTGAATGGCTCTTAGAGCATATCAACAAGAAGCTCTAGCTTGTTTAAAAACAAGCTAGTAAAAACCCTATAATCCCTTTCATTTCTGGCTTATCTTCCAAAAAAGTTTTTTGAGTGAAATTTGGTAAAAAGGGACTTAAACCATACAACTATGGAAAGGAGGTTTGTGAAAAACTTAAGTAAACAGCTTATAAGAGTAAATAAGAGCTTATAAAGAGCTTATAAAACACTTTTAATATCAATGGAATAGTAACTTAAAAACATAACTTTTAAAATATATAAACCTTAAATTTCATTAACTTTTAAAAAAATTACAAGACTTGAATAAAAAGTACAATAAGCTAAATTTAAACTAAGATAAGCTGTTAAAAACTAGATGCCCCAAAGGCTTTACAAAGTGCCCTATTTATAGAAGAAGTCTAGGTCTTGGGTCTTCACTTGTGCTACTTCCGTGAGTGAGCCAAGAGGTGTGCTTGTTGTGTGAGTAAGTCCCAAAGTCATCATAGCCCTTCATTTTGAGTGCTCACCAAGATGCATTTCAATCCTAAAATGCCCAAGAAGGATAAATTCATCGTCCCCGACTTTTCACTCGTCCCAAACCAAGCTTAAAAATGAAATCACCGTTAAATATGAGCTAAGATGCTAACACTACTCATACTTGTACCTTGTAAACTTTTCACTCCCGACAATTATTTCATATTATGTTAGTGTGCTTATTTCGAATTTCAACCATGGATCAACCTTTTTAAGAAAATTGCAATATTTCTATTGCTTTACGTTCCACCTAAGAATTATGATTTTGAAGGCGAGATCATCCCATGTAGCGACTTTTGTCTCGGCACATCTCAACCTTGCGGCTAAGTGACCAGGCTTTTGACACCTCACAGAGACTAGTATCGAGACTCACGGACCTTCGGTTTCAAAAATTCTTAGGCTTCCCGTTAATAAAACAATTCACTTAGAAAAACCACAATCTTAAAACGAATTAGTCTTAGTTCAAAAGCATATTTGAATTTAAGAAAAAGAGATTTTCCCTATATTTATTAAATCACATATCACACTTATCATAATTATACTTTTAACAAAGGAAATCCTCGACCTTTTAGAAGGCTGCAACATCGGTTGTGAGCCGGCAAGATGCAGCAAACTTTTATCAGTCTCGGATTATTATTCTCACTATGGGCTTTCTTTAGAAGGCTGCAACATCGGTTGTGAGCCGGCAAGATGCAACAAACTTTTATCAGCCCACAGTTTATAATTATTACTCATATATATATATATATATATATATATATATATATATATATATTACCACGATATATAGAGAAAACTTCTTTTTAGAAAATTCAAGTATAAATTTGAACTAAGACTAAATAAATTAATGTTGTCGACTACATTAATAAAGCTTCAATATCAAAAATTGTTGATTTAAGTTTAATTTTTGAAAATAGCACGTATTATTAGTCCGGTTTAGGAGCTTATAGGAGAAAAAACACAAACTACACTTATGAGCTCTTAAGATTTCCAACTAATCCTTGTTTAGCATCTAACTCATAATTAACTCTATCATTTTTCGTTCTTCGCAAATTTAAAATCTTCAAAAAGATCCGCGAAAGCTTAGTCTAAAAGTTAAGGGACAAGCTAGAGCGCAACATGCTCGATTGAGCACCCAGCAGGAAAGTTAAAACTGTGACAAAAACACTTACTTTATTTTTGGAATTTTTTAAATTTTTGGAGTTTTTTAAATTTTTTTCATTATTTTGGTATTATTTTGGTGGTAAAAACGGGATTAGGTGAAAACAACGGGTGCAGGTACAATCAAATTGATCAGTATTTTCCCCTCCCCCCCCACCAGGCCCCTCATACTAGAGTCGAACAATGTCCTCAATGTTTTAAAGAAGGGTCTCTACTAAATCTAAGCCTATATTACGAAAGCTTAAAGAAAAATGTGAGTCGATAAGAATTGAATATTGGATTCCCCAAAATGAAGCGAGGATGTGAAGCTACGAGTGACACAAGGACAAAAAAACCGGCGAGCACGAAGGTTTTCAATTCCATGACAACTCCAGGACAATCAATCACAAAAACGACAAGCACACGAGAATGGACGTTGGCACACCTCCTCACGTAACAACTTATTTAGAAATAGAAGAAGATAACAGGAAAAGCATGGGTTTGGGTCCTCCCACGAAGCCTTGTTTAAGGTCACTTAGGCTTGACCCTCGCCCCCGTTTATTGTCCATGGGGAAGTAATTGGAGTTCCGAGACAACCATAAGTGGTATGTCCCTCTAAAGTAAAGCTTAAGTCGATGAACATTACACCTTGAAGTTTGGCCCCGTCGTTTGAGATAACTCGACGTGTGCCAATATGGAAATACTTGGTAATGGTGAATGTCCAGTCCAACGGTTCTTAAGCTTGCCCAAGAAAATCTTTAATCAAGAATTAAAGAGGAGAACTCATCACCTCAAACTTGAAATCATCGGTGATTTCTTGATCCATTTGGAAGTCGTAGATCCCTTTGTTTCTTCTCATTTGTAGATTAAAGAGGTCTCAAAGGCTTAATCACGAAGTTTATTTAATTCATTCATTTGAACTTTCTGGTGATGTCCTGTCGGTAACAAGGTCCATAATGCAAATGTTCAAGGCCCAGTAGGCCAAAGTTGGTTCGAAGTAGAGCAAAGGGTTTTCTGTAGTAGTGCAAACCGATGGGTTTCTTGAATGCGGTATAAACGAGTCCCACAAGGCGTCATCTAACTTATCGGACCACGAAGCACGGTTTTCACCTACGGTCCTCTCAAGAATGCGTTTCAAACCACGATTTGACACCTCAACTTACCCACTTGTTTGTGGGTGATACGCGGTGGAGAGACGGTGAGTAACTCCATATTTAAGCATGACCTTTGCAAATTGGTCATTGCAAAAATGGGTACCACGATCACTAATGATAGCATGAGGTGTTCCAAATCGGGCGAAGAGAGATTTTAAGAATTTGCAAACAATTTTCGGAGCGCAAAGGTGTGGTGGCGCTTTTGCTTACAACCCATTTTGATAAATAATCGACGGCCACGAGTATATACTTGTTCCCTCGTGAAGACGGGAACGGTCCCATAAAATCGATGCCCCAAACGTCAAAGATCTCACAAACTTGGATTGCATTTTGTGGCATTTCATCCCTTTTGGGAGATTTTTCCTTGACGTTGACAAACAGCGTCAACACCGGGTGACGCAAGTTCATGGTGCAATCTCGTAAATAATCGCCAATAAAAACTGGCATCAAAGACATTCTAGCGTGTAGTTGGCACCATGATGTCCCTTGGTGGGTCCGTTATGGCAAGCCATGAGGATATCATGGGCTTCTTGGCCAAAAACACACCGCCGAATCACTTGATCCGCACAAATCTTGAACAAATAGGAGTCATCCCAAAAATAATGCTTAACGTCTTTGAAAAATTTCTTATTTTGTTAGGACGACATCCCTTTCACAACAAAATTCCCCGCATGGTAATTTGCAAAGTTGGCAAACCATGGGGTACTATCATTACCATGGAAAGTCACCATACCAAGTGTCTC
Source organism: Tanacetum coccineum (assembly GCA_026074375.1). Lineage (NCBI taxonomy): Eukaryota > Viridiplantae > Streptophyta > Magnoliopsida > Asterales > Asteraceae > Tanacetum > Tanacetum coccineum. The sequence continues at coordinate 27,343 of BQNB010016135.1, forward strand.
GAGAGGAAATGTTTCCGTAATTTCCTTTTTCTAGAGCTCACTTTGGTAGGGGTTCTCTAACCTAGACAGGTGGTCGGCCGCTAGATTCTCTGCTCCTTTTTTATCACTGATAAAGACATCAAATTCTTGGAGTATGAGAATCTAACGAAAAAATCTCGGTTTAGCTTCTTGTTTAGCGAGAAGATACTTAAGAGCCGAGTGGTCCGTATACACTATTGTTTTCGACAAGACAAGATATGGCCAGAATTTCTCGAAAGCATACATTACAGCTAAAAGCTCTGTTTTTTACCGTAGTAAGTAAAATGAATTAGAGCATACGGTACATAGATAGTCTTGCTTGCATAGTGTATCGGTTGAAAATGTTTGGTCTTACGTTGCCCTAAGACCGCACCTACCGCAAAGTCACTAGCATCACACATAATCTCAAACGGTAGGTCCCAATCTGGGGCAACTAAAATCGGTGCTTTGGTTAATTTCTTCTTAAGGGCATTACATACCTCTACACATTCCTTGGAAAATACAAATGGGGTTTCTTTCTCTAGAAGGTGGGTCATTGGTCGGGAGATTTTTGAGAAGTCTTAAATAAACCTACGGTAAAATCCGGCATGTCCTAAAAAACTTCTAACTCCTTTGACGGTTGTGGGATGAGGTAGTTTTGCTATTACATCAACTTTGGATTTATCGACCTCAATCCCGAACTTAGAAATTTTATGGCCGAGGACGATGCCCTCTTTGACCATAAAATGGCACTTCTCCCAATTTAGAACAAGATTGGTGTCTTCACACCTTTTGAGCATTTTGTCTAAATAGGAAAGGCATGAAGAGAAGGAATCCCTGAAGACCAAGAAATCATCCAGGAAGACCTCTATTTTTTTCCTCGATCATGTCGTGGAAAATGGCCATCATGCACCTTTGGAACATGCCCGGAGCATTACATAGGCCAAAAGGCATGCGACGGTAGGCAAAAGTTCTGTAGGGGCAAGTGAAGGTGGTCTTCTCTTGGTCCTTCGGGTCAATTGGTATTTGAAAGTAACCCGAGAAACCATCTAGAAAACAATAGTATTCGTTTCCCGCGAGTCTCAAGCATTTGGTGCATAAACAGTAATGGAAAATGATCTTTACGGGTGGCATCATTTAACTTTCGGTAGTCAATGCATATACGCCATCCCGTAATTAATCAAGTAGGTATCAATTCATTGTCATCATTTTCAATCACGGTTATACCACATTTCTTGGGCACACAATGGACGGGGCTAACCCACGGGCTATCGGATATGGGATAAATCAATCCGGCTTCAAGAAGTTTGATAACTTCTTTCTTGATAACCTCATAAATTTTTAGATTAACCCGTCTTTGATGTTGCACCGTGGGTTAACATTTTCTTCTATCAAAATCTTATAGGTACAAAACTTTGGATCTATTCCCTTAATATCCGACATCTTCCAAGCTATGGCACGCTTATGTGATCTAAGAACCTTAAGAAGAGCAGTCTTGTCCTCATCTTTTAAGTCTTTAGCGATTATGACGGGTAATTTATCGGTACCCTCCAAAAACATGTACTCAAGATGAGGAGGCAAGTCTTTGAGCTCAAGCTCGGGGGGTTCATCACTATAAGGTTCAACGGTCTTAAGTTCCTCAAATTTTTGTTCTTCCGGAGGGAGGGGTGGGCAGTATGGGTCAGAATTAAGCCAATCATTCAAGGGTGAGAAGGTCTTCTTTTGATCGAAAGGTCGTACATTCCATCAATTCCTTGGAATTGATTTTTGCTAGTAAGACAAGCTTCGATTTCTCCAAAATGAAGCACCTCCCCTCCAAAAGGAGTGAAGAGGTGGGAGAAGTAGAAAAGGATTGGTTCTAAAGATGGGTGGATTTGCCACTCCTTGAAACGGTTCAAAATCCAAGTACTTCTTGAGCAAACTCCTCACAAGCTACATCGATAACATCGACTCGGTTAACCGATTCAATAGTATTGTAGGAGAATGTCTTAGTATCACCAACTTTAAATGTTATGGATTGGTCATCATGTCGAAGGGTCATTTGTTCACCGTGAACATCAATCAAAGCTCGTGTCGTCCTCAAGAAAGGTCTCCCGAGAATCAAAGGAACCCGAGGATCGGCAATATAATCAACGACTACGAAGTCGGCCAGAAAGAAAAATGTTCCAACTTTCACGAAAACATCCTCGGCGATGCCGGTAGGAGTAGAAATCGTTCGGTCAGCAAGTTCAAATATCATTCGGGTCTTGGTCAAATCCGGAAGATTTAGCTTTTTCCATACGAAAAGAGGCATTAGGTTGATGCTTGCACCGAGATCGGCCAAGCAAAGCATGTCCTTCCCATTTCCGGAAAATCACAACTATGAAAATCTACGAGGTCTCCAACAAAAAAAGAATGTTTTTTCGAGAAAACATTTTGAGGATAACCCGCCAGAGCAATTTCATTCACCGGTGTCTTGATTAAGTCAATTATCTTATCTTTGTTATTGAGAAGCTTTCTAAACATTGGTAAAAATTTAGGCATGTGTAGGAGAGCATCCGGGAAGCTTAGCTCGAAGTGGAGATTCCTAAACATTTCCACAAATTTCAAAGTTAAAAGATCATTTTTTTACGGAGCTTCTCTTTGTTAATCCTTGAAGGATAAGGTATGGTCGGTTTAGTCTTTGGAGTAACAACGGGCTCATCATTTTGGGTTTGGACCTCTAGAGGTTGGATGTTTTTGGTGCTTAGGTGCACCGTATCCTTTGTCACCTCGGGTTCGTGTTCCACCACCTTAGGAAGACAAGAAGGTGGAGGTGGAACTTGAGGCCCATCATAAGAAAATCCCACTTCGGTGTGGGAGTGGCTTTCATATCACCTCGACAGTTAGCAACGGTGAGCTAGAGATAAACCGAGCCTGAACAAGAGGCGAATTAGCATTCTATGAAATTTGGTAAGCATCTCCTCATTAAATTGGGTCGTTGGTTTTGCAGGTTTGGTTTTGGTCTCTTGCAAAATTTTACGAAACTGCAATCAATAAGCCTTAGATGTAGTTTTTGAAAGTCATCCTTTTGACACACCTTGAGTTTGAGGAGTCGAGCTTGGAACGCCGGGGGTTGATAAATAATGACCTTGGTTTGTAATTATTTCCTCGGTTTGAGATTGTAACTGTTTTTGAGTATTTTCTTTGATTGTTTGTTATTGTTTTTGAACAGGAGGAAAACGGGAGGATCGAAATTTGAAAAAAAAATAGTGCATAACCATCGAAGATGGTAACCGGTATTACCATGGTTGTAGTTAACCGCAGGCGGCTTATGCAAACGTATTCTTTAATATTTGTCATGATAATACGTTGCCATCGGTGGCAGGAATCAATTATGGGAAGAATGAGCACCACTATTAGCAAGTACAACATCTTTCCTCGACCGCTTTATACGGTAGCGGAGTTTAGGATTGGTTTTTCCTTTATCAGAAGCAAAGGCTCTCACCATATCTTTAAGTTCGGGCAAACATCGGGTTGTAAAACCACTGAGGTAGAAGAGCTCGTACTCACTTTGGAAACAATCGCTTTGTCTCGTGAATAACGAACTTTGGATTTGCTCTTGATGATGGCTAAGCAATCTCGAGGCATTTTGTCCAGAATTTAACAAATCTTGATCATTAGAGTTCAAACATTGTGTAGAATAGTATCAATGGTTGGGGTCTGTAATTCCGAGAAACACTTGATTGGGCATGTACGAAAGGAGATCCTTAAATCGGTCCCATGCCCCACTAAAAGATTCATCACAACGTTGTTCAGAAACTGCGCCAAAAAATGATTCGTTCGAAACAACACCTTTTACTATATATATAAATATAAATATAATATAAGAATTATCTTAAAGAATCAATAATAAGAGAGTAAGAATTCCGTAAGGCTTTTTGAAAGGATAATCACTTTTGACCAAAGCAAAATCCTAAAAACCTTCCCGGGTCGTGTCCCGACGAGGTGTGAATGGAAAATCGAGGTAACGCATGTGGAATAATGCTTGAATAATCACAAATTTGATTAGGTTTTCTATTTCTACAAATAAAATACACGAACAAGTAAAGGCAAACTAAAAACGAAAGCAATTAAGGCTTAAACACGAAAAACGTTAACGGGATTCAAATCCCGTTCTTTAAAAAAACAAATTCTACAAATTTAACCCTACGAAAGCAAAATTAATTTTTATAAGTCCTAAATGATAAAAGAAAATTTTAAAAAAAAGAATTATATTTTTTTGACTTTTATTTTTTTTATTATTAATTAAAAACGGATTTAATCTAAACAATTAATAAAAAATACTAAACTAATTTGGAAAATTCTGAAAAAATTGGTGAAAAGTAGCTTGAATAGTGTTAAATATAAGAAAAATAAAAGGGTGAACACAGCTTATCAAATAAGCTACGGAATAAGCCCAAAATGGCTTATGACTTAAAGGGCCAAAAAGGTGTTAAAAGGATAATGTGTGCAAGTTAAAACGGAAAAGACCCAAGGGCACGAGTGGTGGTGTGTGTTGTGTTAAATATGTTGGTTGAGTGAGGTTGAGGTCAGGGTTATAGCCTTGCCTCACCCCTATTCCCTCCAACTCCACCAACATATTTTTTTTGCAAAACTTTTTAAAACAACTTTTTAGATAAGCTAAAAATAAAGACTTTTTGTAAAAGCAACTTTTCTTAAAAAGCACAAATAAGCACAAAAATAAGATAAAAAGGTGACAGAATGGCTTTTTTTACACTAATCCTAAACAAAATGCTAACTGTTGGCTTAGCTTAGACTAAATAAGCCACTTATAACAACACAAGCTAAAAAGAGATTTATACAACCCAACCCTAATAGAGCACTCAGGGAATTAAAATAAACAAAGAAAAATAAGCAAAACTAAGCTTAAAGGACAGAATTTCCTAAGAGGACTATTTATAAAACTAGACTTCTAAACCACAAATGCTCATACGCCTTAAATAAGCTCTAATCCTAAAGTTAAAAAGACAAAACACCTTAACAACTAACCATAATAAGCAAGACTAAACCCTTTAAATGAAGCAAATCTAAATAGCTAATAAGCTTAGATAAGCAATTAAGCTATTTGGCCAAAACTGGTGACCAAAAAGCCTAAGGGGCCACTTTCTAGCTTATTTTTAAGCTAGAAAATGGATCCTTATGGCTTAGTGGGTTATACCACTAAAAAGCTTATGCAAGTATAGCTACAAACTAATCACAAAGAAAAAAGGGTTTGAAACAAAAATAAGCCATGAAAAAGCTTATGGAAAATGGCTACCGAAACAGATTACACTATTTTTTGGTTTTCTTAAAAGGAAAAATGACTTTTTGCAGACTAAATTTAAGCAAGGAAAATAAGTTTTAAAAATAAAATAAGAACAAACAGAACAAGCTTGATGCCCAAAGAGCTTATGTTATCAATATTAGACCTAAAAACAAACTTAATCAACCTAAAAATTGGAATTAAAAACGAGTCTTTAAAACTTGAAAAATAGACATAAAAATTTTGACAGTTTTAACTATCAACTCAAATGACAAATGATTACTTGAACTCAACTAATTCTACTGCCTTTAGACTCTACATGAAGCATAAACACAACCTTAAATCAACTCTTGACCAAAAATCAATTATCAACAGTTTTAAAAACATTCAAAACCACAGATTTAAAGAACATATAGACAAACCTTTGAAACTTAATTTTAAACTTTAACAATCCTTAAAAACATATTCAAATACTTAATAGAGTGTTAAAGTTGGCTTAGTGACCCAAAGTGGTTTTAAAACTCATTTTGACCCATTTTGTCTATTGACCCAAACACTCCTTTAATGTATTAAAATCCATTTTAAAACTAATTTAAACTGAATTAAGCTAAGAATTTTAAAGACAGATGATGAACTATCAATATTAAGCAATAATAAGCATTTTGCAACAACTGATAAGCACTTTAAAATAAGCCAACAAAGATAAGCAGGTTTTAACTAAAATAAGACAGAATTTATGAAAACTCAAAATAAGCTATTCTAAACTAAAAACTAAACTCATTAAGCCATAATAGGATATAATAAGCACAAATAAGCAGAGATTAAGCACCAATAAGTAAAATAACAATGCAACAGTAAATTAAGCCATTAAGAGTAAAAAAAATAAGACTTACAAGGCCCTTTGCTTAAATAAGGGCTTGAATGGCTCTTAGAGCTTATCAACAAGCTCTAGCTTGTTTAAAAACAAGCTAGTAAAAACCCTATAACCCCTTCCATTTTTGGCTTATCTTCCAAATAGCTTTTTGAGTGAATTTTGGTAAAAAGGGACTTAAACCTTGCAAACTATGGAAAGAGCTTGTAAAACTTAAGTAAACAACTTATAAGAGTAAATAAGAGCTTATAAAGAGCTTATAAAACACTTTTAATATCAATGGAATAGTAACTTAAAAACACAACTTTTAAAATATAATAAACCAATTAAAATATTTCAATTAACTTTTAAAAAAATTAACAAGACTATGAATAAAAAAGTACAATAAGCCCTAAAAAAAAACATTTAAAACTAAGATAAGCTGGTAAAAACTAGATATGCCCCAAATACTTACAAAGTGCCCTATTATAGAAAAGTCTAGGTCTTGGGTCTTCACTTGTGCTACTTTCGTGAGTGAGCCAAGAGGTGTGCTTGTTGTGTGAGTAAGTCCCAAAGTCATCATAACCCTTCATTTTGAGTGCTCACCAAGTCCTATCATTATAGCCCTTGATTTCTTGTCTTCATTGCTTGGATGAATAGTGATGTTTAGGATCGCCAAGGGGGCATTGTTGTGTTATGGGGTAGGGTTTGATTGTGGGGTTTGTTTGGGGAAGAGGGTGAGAGTGACAGGTAAAAGGGATGGGCGGCGGGAAATGGGATTTGGGGATGATATATAGTGTTTTTGATATTTAACGGGGTTAATCTCCTGTTTTTGGTATATGTTTGCACTTAGTCCTTGAGGACTAACGGTGTAAGAGAGGGTTAAGGGTGTATGGTTAACAATGTTAAGTGTGTGTTGGGCTTATATTTGGGCCGGTTTATGGGTTTTGGACTTTTAAGGGTTTTTGGACCATAAAACTTATAAGTTATATAAATGATGTCTTAATGGGCTGACCCGGCCCTTTAAATGGGTGCGGGTTGGTCCATTTAAGATTTCTTCATTTTCGGCTTCGTCTTTGACTTTGACTTTTCAGTGTTGACTTTGATTTTGACTTTTTCTGACTTTGACTTTTCACGACCTTTCCATTCCCGTGCTCAGGGTTGTCGTTTTGGCTTCGTTTTTGTCCTTTTCTTAGATATCCGTTTTCTGCACAATACAAATGCAAAACACACAAATACAATGTATTTTTGGTATGTTTTTGGTCTTTTAAGCATATTTTCCTAGGTAAATGGTATGTGTAATTAAACACATACCAACAAACAAAGCGTAAAGACAACAATAATGATGATAAGCAACCTAACAAAAGAAGGTGCAAAGCTGAAAAGTTTGAAGCTATTAAATACTCGATTGGACCCAACAAAGAATATATTGCTATTAGAAGTTATGAATATGATATTTAGGAGAGAAACGAAGATAATTTGTCCATAATTTACCAAGATATTTTTTAGAAAAAGGACGAAGGTTGGAAAGTGACGCGTACCAAGAAAAGAGAAGCTGAAGAAAAGTCTAACTTAAAGACTTTGCTGTAAACAAAAGTGCTTCCCGGGAGACAACCCGGAATGTTATTTAATTTTGTTATCGAGTCTGTCTTCCTAGACTTTAATACGGCGTATCCGCCCTATACCATACGGCGTATCAAATGTCTGGACGTTATCAGTCTTTATTTTTCATGCACTTTAAAAACATTATTGTCAGTTCTGCGAATACGCCGTATTCATCTCCTTGATACGACGTATCCACAGTCTGACCCGTATTTAGTTTGTTTTAGTTTAGTTTAAATTAACCGTAGATACCAAGATAGGAATGCACCTGTTTTTCCTATATTTTACACAGGACCTTGTGAAGGAAATATCGACGAATATTGGTAGAGAATTTACAAATCTGGAAATCTTGAAGTGTTAGAGTCTTGAAACCTCAAGACGGCTGTTCAACACATGATCTTGCTTATAAAACGCAAATTGGAGAATCTACCTAGAAAATATCAGGGGAGTTTCTCATTCTAATTCTTTTTTAATTCCTGTATTTAATGTTTTACATATACAACGAGGACGTTGTATAATTAAAGTGGGGGGATGGAATTAGAATGTTTACTTGTCCTAAATTTTCACAATAAAAGGCTTAAATTATGCTCAAATTTAAATTTTTTCAAGCATACTTTTGTGAAATTACATGTTACATAACCCGCACACAATAACCCTTGATAGATATTGTGAGGATTTAACCTTTCCGTTTCCAAATGTTTACCCAAATTCCACAAAATATGAGTGTGCCGGTGATGTTGTAGACTTTAGAACTTGGCTTGGTATATCTATTCGAGACCACAATAATGAGTATTATGGATTTAATTGGAGTAACTTGTTTAAATTGGTAAATCTTAGGATTACAACCAAATCGCCTATACATGTTGTTTATTAACTAACTACACCGGTTAGTTAACCTCCAGTTTAAACCCTTCCACTCTCATCTTTAGAGTGATGATCCACTAGAACAACTCGTAGAGCCAATCCTTTAGGAATTTACACCAATTATTTGTTTCGTTACACCCTTACACCTTAACCTACCCTATTAGATTAAGTTTAATTTACAGTTGCTAGTTGCTTAAAGTGTAAAGTCTGTATTTCCCGAGTCTTGTGTCATTTTCTATCTTTGGTGCGGTTGGAAATTTGCACATTGCAAATAGGAATGTATATTAGTAGTCAAAGCTCATGTGATTTTACTACATTCACAATTAATGGTGAATCCGAAGAACGAAGAAATTACCAAAGGAATTATCCGAAATTATTATGATCGTGAAGATGGTGAAACTACATCGAGATTTGAAGTTTAGTTAGTAAAAAAAATTAAAAAAATGAGAAAAATTGCAAGAAAAAAAAGAGAGAAAGAAAGTTTGAAGATAATCGTTTCGCGAAAGATCATTACCGAAGAAAATATATGAAGAATCGATTATTCGTTGATACGTCAAAGAAATCAACGATGTAGAGTATTGTATAAAGTGGAAGATATCGCCACTTACCTTGTAGAGTATGTAAAGTTTTAGGATGATTGGGAAGTTGACCGTTATGGGAACGCTAACTTAGGTTGTTGTTTTTTTATCTATGATCAAGACGTTGTAAATAGTAGTGTCTTTGTCATAATAACGGTCGGGAAAATAAGTTTCTAGCAACTTGTATCTTAGTCTTAATCTATTTGTTTCTTGATTTTTATTTAACAACAATTTACTTCCCTTTCACCTAATGATTAGCCGCTGGTTTTACTCAAACAGGGATGTGATCGAGCGTGTATGTCTATCATGTGGGTGTGTATGCATGTCTCAGCTGCCTTGTTGGTTTACGACTTTTGGTGAAAATTAGAAGGTTCCTACCCTAAATTAATCTACTAGTCCTAATCTTTAGCTTTTTTGAGGTGGGAATGAGCAGTCACATGTGTCTATCCTGTGGATTCAGGTGTGTATATGTGGTCTTTGTCGCCCTCCTAGAACATTGGTATCGATGAAAGATTAGTTAGAGTAATCAACCGTACGCCTTTCCATACAAAAAACCCATATTTACCTTTATAAACTTGTTACTCCTTGGCTTTAGTGGTGGAGATGTGTATCCTTGCCAAGCTTATGATAGAATACTCGTCACGACCGAGCAATTGAGCGAATTAGTTACATGTTACCACATAGATTAGTTGAGTGATTTGAGTGTTTTCATCTTCCTATTTCGTGAGGTGTTTGGTTGTGTACTTGTAATAGATCGAATAAATGCTTTAACGGAAAATATCCTTAGGGATATATTTTTGTAAACTTCTAAAGGCTACTTGAGGACAAGTAGGATTCAAGTGGGGGGATATTTGATGACATCAAATAACGTCTATTTTATAGCATCGTTTATCCCACGATATTAACCCATTTTGTATAGTTATTGCAAAGAATTGTTACTTAATCGTTTATATTTGAGAATTGCAGTAATTATGGAGTAATTGGTGAAACATAGCAAAAGGCGCGCATTCTGGAGCTTAAATGAAGATATTTTGAAGATTACTATTCTAAAGACCAATACGCCGTATCCATCAAGAAGATACGGCGTATCAATGCCTGCACTCACCAAAGACCACAGAAGTTTAAAGATCAATACGTCGTATCCAGAGGACTTAATACGTCGTATTCAAGATATGGAATAATATAATATTCTGGAAGATATCAAACGTGGTCCCTACTTCAAGAAATCCCCAATACGCCGTATCCAACCCATTGGATACGCCGTATTGAACCGACTTCCAGACATTATAAATAGAAAACTCAAAAATGAGTTTTAAGTGTGCTAAATCATATTCTCGATACCTAAACCACAAAATTTGATTTTCAGAGGAGAAAAAGAGCAGAAGAGGTCGAGCAACGTATTCAATTCCATAGGAGACATCGTGTAATTCCATATACTTTTGTAATCGTTTAGTTTTTGGTATCATTCGTTAACTCGGTTAGTTTACCGTGGAAAAATAATTACTCTTGTATTTATTATGACGTTTGAAGGCTAATACCTTTGGGTATTAGCAATTATTATGAAAATCTGAATGTTTGGTATTTGTTTATATCGATTTCTTGATTTATCGTTGTATGCTTGTTTAGGTTTATCAATTTATACTTGTTTACGCGCTTTTGTATGCGACCTATCATTCAACTAGATCTAGCTAAGTGGACCAAGCGGATCTAGAGTCTGGGATAACTCTCCATATAGTAATTTATACACCTAGAATAATACTTACACAAATATTGTCCTTCTAAGTCTGTGTCTAGGATACGCTTCGGGCTTAACTGGTTAATTGGATATTACCACTGGTTTATTGATCGTGTTGACTAGCAGGTGACCTAGATAATTCAACAAATAACGTTATGATTCCATTGGATAGCTGGACAAGTGGGCTACTAGTGTATAGATTGACATTAAGCGGTAAGTGGGTAAAATCTCTATAAGCTAGGGTTTAACAAGATCACCATTGCTTTATTCCCTAAGATAGATTATAATCAGCAAATAAAGATGCTTTATGCAGATGCTTTAATTGTGACAGAATTAACGTGTCTAGGTCTTAGGATGATGTAATGCCTAAGTCTTAAGAATGACATGCCACCTCGAGAGAGAAATCATTGCACTTAATAAACAAACCAATGTTCTAATCAGATTAATAATGGTTAATACAATTTTTTTATATAAGGTTCGACCAGTCTTTTATCTTTTGTTAATTAGCTTGTGTGGGTAATAGTTTCTTGAATTGATTGTAGTCACCAACCAAACCGTGCCAGTCTCTCAGGCTGAAAACCCCCCTTTTCCTTTAGAATTAGGATTTAGACTAACATAGGTTTAACATATGATTAGAATAGAATTAACATAGATTAGATAACGAAGATATTAATTAAATTGATAGATTTAACCTCGCTCTCAGTGATCGACACCCTACTTACCACGAAACTACTACCGATCGGGTACACTTCCCGTTAAAGTGTTGTTTTTAGTTGAGTCGGCAAAATATAAATTTAAAACTTGAATCATCTAAAAAAACAACCCTACACTACAACACATCAGATGCATTCGTGGAAGACTTATCCTTATTGATCTATGAAGACCCCCTGTATCATCACTTTCGATATTGTTCGTCTCAAGTGGGGGGATGTTTATGTTGTATGCTACAGGAGTATCGTGAACAAAAAAATTGTATGAATAAACTCATATTGTTATAAGTTGGTTATGTGTTATAAAACCGACTAGTTATGAAGATAGTGCAACTATAAGCCATCTATTAATTTTGAAGGTCGGGCTAGTGAGATCTGCTTCATCAATGAAAAGCGAGAATTACATCACTGCATATATCACTAGCCCGTCATTGATATGAAGATCAGAATTTCGTACTTGGACACTTGAATTATGGATGGACATTAGCCGATTATGACAACTTTTGATTATATATGACTATTTGTTTTGTGTTTTTATTTAACAACAATTATATATCCCATGTCTATCCTAACCTTTTTTGATTCTTTCCTTTAGCCTGCTCGAGTTAAGGAAAGAGCAATTACATGTGTCTTCTACATGGATTTGGACAAGCATGTGTGGTTTTCTCACCTTTTCTAGATCAGTGGTATCAGAAAGTGTCAATTACCAGTTCAAACCTGTGTGTCACCCATGTTGCCTTTAAAATCTATTTAGACCCTAATTCTTTTTTTTTGGTGTAAAGGTGAATTTATATTAATAAAATCATGACAAATTACATCAATTCAATTACAAAGAGAATAGACATGCCTATTCCTTCTCAATACTAGCTACTAAATATTAATGCAAAGGTAATACTAAACAAATCTGATACTGCTTTACATACGATCTTTGATACATGATGCATTATCTCAGACACTTTTAGGAACCATATGTCTGACATAAAGCCAACATAAGACTTGCAGAATCATCTCATCCAGAGATTCAAACTCACCTTTTAAGCACCTACCATACTCTCTTGACTACATTTCCAGTCTCATTTCATACACAAACCATTCAATTCACATCCACAATGATTTGTTATGAAAATGAGATGGCATCATCAAGGAAAATATATCACCCATTCACACAGAATGAGGGGATATACCATTGTGGATACATTTCCTTTCCATTTACCTCTAAGAACACCCAATAGCTATATCCTCATTAGAATGACTTAGAGATAAATAGGGGAAGGCATCACCATAACACGAACACACACCCTCACTCAGAACCAACCAAACCTCCTGTGATTGTGTATTGGGTGGACCAAGAAGGTTCATATTTTACACACTCTCTATTCCACCCATCATACACAGTCCTCCTAGACCATTACCCTTCTCAATAGATAGACCTTCCTTATGGTACATCCAATGTGAATTAGACCTCTCACTCACCCATATATCCAACCAGTTCCTACCCATAGCTAAACTGGGAGCTAAATGGATCAAGTAAGTACAGTCATACCAGATGGACTCCAAGTTATTAGAAACTATCTATTGAATGGTTTGATTAATAACATTCTGACCTTGAGTCATAGGATACACTTTGTTGCATATTCCTTAGTATAAACATCTAAACATCCTTTTAGAAGTTTAGCTGTATTAAGGGAATACCTCCTATTCCTCAAAAATTCTTTTGACAGCAGCAAATCTTCTTACACACAAGCTAGCCAGTGCAATTGAGCGATCACCCTGAAAATGAAACACTTAGACTAGTTTGAGAGTTGAGATACTTTGATCCCCTTTTCGTGAGGTGTTCGGCTTTGATGTTTTCTAGCATAAGTAAGTTATAAATTCATTTCTTCAAGTTAAATTGGGAAAATCTTATTATAAATTATTCTAAAAGGTTTACTTGAGGGCAAGTAGAAGTCAAGTGGGGGGATATTTGATAACATCAAATATACAATACTTTTTGGTATCAAATTCTCTATCAAAATGCTTGTAAATATCTCATAAATGCCTGAAAATGATACTTAATCACTTACTCCGTATTTATTGTTTACAGGAAGAAAACGAGCATTTGAACAAGAAACACAGCATTTGGACACAAAAACAAGCAAAATTGGATTTTCAAGACTTGATTACGGCGTAACCACCTCGCAGGAGTTATGCCGTAACCCAATTAAGGCAACAATGGTTATCACAACGATTACGGCGTAATTACTTGTAACCTTTACACCGTAACCTGCCACGTTTGAAGATTGATGACGTATCATTGTCAGCATTACGGTGTAACATGTACGTTTGAGTTATGCCGTAACAACTTTAAGCCTACAAAAAGAAAGCCCACATCAGCATTTTTAATACAAATAAACCGTAAAAACGTTAATTTATATTTTACGATCTATCTTTGTTTTGTTAATAACAAAACCTAAACTTGTCGAAAGTAGAAAATGAAATTCATTAGTTTTAAACCAATAGTTTCTCTAACTCATATATTTATCAAAACCATTTTTCATATTATATCATTTACACTTAAAACACATAAATACATTTTTAGAATAAAAATGTACACTTTACATAAAAATATATAAAAACCTCAAACATATTTGCATCATAATTAACATATTTTTTACCAAATCTGAACATAATCTTACAAGATTACACATGATCTCTCAAGATTTTGCAAATCAAAATTCGGATTTGGTTACTCTACGCCGGTTCTGTTGAAGAACACTGGCCGGTTCTACAGAACCGGCGAAACCGGGGTACAGTAAATCTTAAGTCTATAAATACCAACTCATTTCACTTGTTTAAGTATCCATTCATGTAGTTTCCCACTCTTATATTCAGTTAATATCTAATCCTTAACCATGTTATTTTTCCTTTTAGTGTTTTGGTAGATTTCTTAATAAAAGAAGTTTTGCCGACTTATGCATTCAAAGATCAAGCTCATAGGTTTTCGTGAAGCAAGGATCTCTCATCATTCATAGATCTAGCTACTGATCTTAAAGCATCATCCATCACCCATTATTGTCAAATAGATTAGATAAAGTTATTTAGGAATCCTTGGAAAATATTATTGTAATGTATCCGAGAATGATGTGATGCTTGGCACCTAATAGAGGGCAAGCATACTTAGATTCTTCCATGTTGATTTATGGTATCTAGTTTTGTACCGATTGTGTAAGCTTGTGTGGTTTTGGTTCTTCCGTAATAAAACTCAGTGTTTAGCTTAGCACTAGATAAAAGGGTAAGCGACATTGTGAGACTTCTCCACCGATTGAAGGAGTTTTGGTGAATAGTGCTTTTGAACTCTCGAGTAGGTGAGTCGGGGAGTGGAATAGGACAAGGTAGGAGACCTTGTAGCCGAACGACTATAAATATCTTTGTCACATATCCTTTATTATTTCTTGTTTATCTTCTTAACATAATTGTTATATACTCTTACCATAAATTGATTTAAAATAAACAACCAGAAAAACTTAATCAAAAAAATTAAATTGGTAAAACTATTCAACCCCCCTTTCAAGTTTTTCACAATTGGTATCAAGAGCAGGTTATTAAAGTTTTTTTTAAATAAACTGTATTTAGAAAAAAACTTTTATAAAAAACGATCAAATAAATTTTAAAAACTACAATTCTTTTTTTAGATCTATTATGTTATTTGTTTTCTTAAAAGCTTTTTGAAGGACGATCAAGGAAAAAGGGGAAATTGTTGCTCTAGGACAAAATTCCGTCCTTGCCCAACAAGCCGGTTCCACCAGTTTCATGCCATAATGGAACCGGTTAGGCTCAGACAATAGAACCGCGGATCTGGCCAAAAATCTCGCTAGACTTAAAACTTTAAATGGGCTGATTTACAATAAAAATGATTTGGGCTTGTATTTTTAATACATTCTTTGAACATCTCTCTTTGAGTCAATATGACCAACTCATATAACTATTTTTGTTATTACATTTTTTTTAAATAGTCCAATAACAATTTAAAAAAAAAAAATTCTTCATAATCACCCATCGCAAATCCACAATGCTAAAAGGTACACAATCTCTTATCCTTTCTATTCTTAGTTGCTCATCATGGTCTTATTCTATCTATGAAATAATTATAAAGTGATATGTGATTTATTCTTTTAAAATACTATTGTGTTATTTTTGAGTCTAGCACACTCTTGCAACTTCTTTCTTGAATCCCTCTTTCAAATTCACGCCTCGTCCGTGACACAATGTCTGAACACAAAATCTCGAGTATTAAGCTCGACTATTCAAAATTCAAAACCTCTTTCATATTTTCCTATAAAAGCTAACGGCTCGTCCCCTCTAATATAAAAATCACTCTCCTCCATCATCTATCATTCATTTTAAAAATTAAACCTCCCTACTTTCCGTCTCACTAAAAAATATCGATCAACTCATGGAAGCCCTCTTGGAGATTCTAAGTCTTGTCCTAGTCGGCATCATCATCTCGCTATTAATGCTCATATACCCTATGCTCAAGTTCCCGCATGGAGACGTGTTCTTTACTTTGGCTTTTTATATTACTGTTGTATTTCCCATTCTCTGTATTGCATTGTATATTGAGACGAAATATATGTAATCTCATTTGCGTTGGTTATTTATATCTTATGTCTCGTCTATTATTTTTCGTAGCCCTCACCCTTCATCTCGGCTAAATATAAAAACTAGAACAAACAAAAATAAATAAAAGATGTCACAATTTATTTTAAATAATGCCACAAAAAATAGGGAAGGGATTTATTTTTAAAAAAATTATTATAAAATTAGATTTTCTAGAAAATAAATAAAATATTTTCTGTTTAAATCCTTGGCCGGTTCTCTTTAAAAATAAAAGTCGGTTCTCTTCTGAGAATAGAACCGGCGAAACTGGGCATCTGACAGAACTAAAAATCTCGCCCTCTTTTTTATCTCTTCACTGTTTCAAAATCACTCTTCCTAAAAACCTCTATTGACGAACAACAACCCCCATCATCATTTACTCGGATTCTCATCTTCTGAATCTCTCAAGTCCTTTCGTTGTAAGTTTTGATTATGTCTTAACACGTTAAATTTAACATGATCTTGAAAAAGCTTTCTTTTAGGGCTCTTAATTTCTAAATTCAATTCATCAACGAATTTAACACAATTATGCATCCAAAATGACATTAGTTAGGAATTGCATCTTATTCTTTGTTAGAAAAATAACCCATGCATAAACTCTCAATGTCAAAATATGTAAAACACAAAAACATTTTAGGGCATTGTTAATAACCGTAAAAACAAATGATTTGTTGTCATCACGAGAAAATTTTAAAACTCTCTCTAAAGAAAATTTCGACATTTTGAGATTATATTCCTTTTCTTCATCGGAATTGGTTTTATTTATTCTATCGTTTGATTTTCTTTAGGAGCACTATGCCGAAATTCATCCACCTTGATCACCATGATACCGCTCACTACATCCTTATGTATCACCGAACCGGAGGATTCACCGAACATGAAAGAGATGTCTACAAGTCTCTCGTATCACGTCTCATCCATGAAGGTCGCGTTATTGACTCCACCTTTCTTGATGATCAACCCAACCTTCGCCCTACTTTCGCGGCTATTAGGTTTGATTGTGTTCTCACTATAAACGAAAAGATTTGTCCCGTCTTTGTGCCTCAATCCTACAAAAGTGTTCGCATCATTCGTAATTTAAATGGAACTATCTCCATTGCCTTCATCATTAACAATTTTGAAATAACTCTTTCTCTTGAGGAGTTCACTCGAATTCTTAAAATTCCTTGTCAAGGAATTTGTATGTACACTCCTGAATGGCCCATCTCATCCCTTTTAAATGGTGTTGACTCTAATCCCAATATTTATCCTCCTCCTCATGAAGACTCATCTTTGATCCGTGAGGCTTGGTTCTATGAAAGGACATAACCCAAAAACCAAAAGATGAAAGGGATTGATACCATCCTTGATCCTTTTCAAATGATTGTATCCGAGTTGAAAACCCGTCTCAAAAAATAGGAAATCATCCTGAGTGAAAATGCCGTAAGTCTCACTGGAAATAAGGACTATCCTAACGCTTGTCTATGCTACATGCTCCATTGCCTCACCATTGGAAAACCCTTCAACCTTGCCTACTACATCGCCAGCCGAATGGTGAGTGTGACCAAGAGTGCCGATATGACACTTCCCTACGAAATGCTTCTCACTCGGCTTTTTGAGCATGTTCGTGTCAATCACCCATATTCTTTCTCAAATGAACTCTATCTTGTGGATCACATGATGATCCCTCTTTCTGAGAAAATGGTCTTCCGATTCAAGGATAAGGGAAAAAGGCCTCGTCTCCCAACTCTAACTCCTCCTTACACCGAGTCATCTGATTCACCTTCTCTAACTCCTCACCAAGGGGTGGAGAATGATCCCTTGAACAACTATACTCTTGATCCCATTCCGTACATGAACCAAATTCTACCCATCGAAGGTGGAGACTCCCCGAAATTTAAGCAAACTAAAGGGATGTTCAAGTGCCTATTTCATTTTCTCTCCAAAAAGAAGTAGGTCGTGTTATTCGGTGTGAGTATTTATGTTTGTTCTAAAAACTATTTGAAACTTGTAATCTCAAGAATTGATCTATTTGTTAGGCTCTTCTGTTTAAGACAATTTGGATATCGTATTATGAACTTTGATGGTTTATCGCTATGAATAATTTCTTGTGTTTTATGTTCTTGATTGTTTTAAAGGAGCGCTTGGCAGAACCAATTCTTGTAGTTTATAGACACTTCTTTGTCTCCATAAACCTCTCAGGACTATCTAGGAGAAGTAACTCTTAAGGAAAACAAGTTTTAGGAAATGCGTTAGATCACTAGTAGAGTTTTTGAAAATTTAGAAATTTTGGAACCAAGGCTGGTTCAGCCAGTTCCATTTGCTGCAAGCCGGTTCTGTTTAACCAATGGAACCGGCAACGCTGGTTCTACAGAAGGTTTTCCCTCGTTTTAAGGTGTTAGAATTTTGAACTAAGCTCATAAATGTGTTAGTTAGAACTGTATTAAGCTGATCTAATAGGTGTTTGTTTCTTGTTTGACTTAGAAATTAGCCCAAATGATTATGTTTAGTAAAAAGCTAGTGGTTTAGGCATTAAATGTTAAATGCATGGCCTTTAGTATATAATAGGAGCTTGTAATCATCTTCCTCGTACTCACAAAACCTGCAAACAACCTTCCTCGTATCCCATTCCTTGATCATCATACTTCATGGCTTCAAGTGCTAACTCCTCAACCCAAAATCCTCCAAAGAAAATGCCACGAACCGATTTCATTGACATCTTTTCCAATGAAAGTTCACCTATCCAAAACCACCTCACAAATACTTCCCAACCTCTCAACACTAACAACATAACCTTCATCAACAACCCAAGCACTACCCTTGACACTACTCTTGCTCTCACAATCCCACCACCAACTTCTATCCAAACAACCCCTACTCTAGAACCACTCATGTCACCATTAGCTCCTAGAGCCTTAACTTTCTCTACTCTACCAAGTTCACCATTAAAACCTTATCCTTACCTATCTTCCTTGACTGAAATACCACCAAGAAGTTCTAATCCATTGCCACAAGTCATTTCCCAAGGTTTATCCCAAACACTCCCTCAACCAACACTCATGGACTTTGAACCAACTTTCCCACCTATCAACCTCTCTATGAGTAGGTTAAGTGCTCAACCTGAGCCATCCATGACTAGAGACCAAATACAACAAGAACTAAACCAACTTCACACTTTTCACCAAAACATCCAAGAATCCATCCAAAATGCACAACATGTGCAAGAAAGCCTTATTCCTCCTACCTCTATCATCACCATACAAATGTCACCACCATTTTATCCCATCACTACCTCAACCCAAATACCACCTTTTAGAACATTACTCCCTCCATCAAGCACCTTTGTCCCTCTTGATTAATCCCTTTGGATTAAAGACCCTCCTAGACCTCAAGAACACATATGCTCGCATTGCCAAAGAACCGAAACCATTGTCAAAAATCTCCAAGATGAAATGAGGTTCATGCTTAACCATATTCTTGACCGCTTGAACCATCTCTCAAACCAACCACCATAAGATGATGATTAACAAGATCAAGTGACTTTAAGTTTTAGATGCTTTAGAAAATTAGATCACTAATCATGATTTTAGTTTTAGTTGACTTAGGTCAAGTTGTTTTACTTCATGATTTATATCTAATAATAATTAAGTTATGCCTTCACAATCATGATTTATATTTGGTCTTAGGTTTGATAACATGAATGTGAATCCTTATTTGAGGAAATAATTACGAATTTGTGTTGAATCATTGTTCTCTTTGTGTGATAAAATAGGCTTCTCACTGATTTTAGCAGGATATTGTATAATTTTTAAATAGAAGTACTTCCCGCTAATAATTTGGTTTGTGCTGACTTTGTTGTGTAGGTCAGCCGGTTCAGTTCAATTACAAAGCCGGTTTTGTTCTGAAACAGAACCACCATAAACGGATTCTCAGAATTCCGCTATTTTTTTTATCTACTTAAATTTCTTGAAATTATCATTATTTCATAGGTTTCATTAATATAAGGGGAGCATATCATTCCTCTTAACTAACATGTCTTTATTATAACTTTCTCAAACTATTTGAAATTCTTGACGATTCCATTTAGGGGGAGCACTCGTCAAGGGGGAGCATTGAAATGGACTCTCCATGAATCAATTTCGTTTCGATGTGTATCGGACCATCTCTCATATTGCATTCTTATATTATCATGCATTACTACTAACATGTTTTGTTGTAGCTTTTCTCACCTCACTAGGAAACCTTGACGATCCCATCTAGGGAGAGCATCTAGGAAGCATTCGATTTGATTCTCCTGAATCAAACTATAAGCTTGGTCATCCTTGGTCCATTGCACACGAGCATTTGATTCTTTTAAAGAATCTACTTTACCATACTTTTTATTATCTATTGCATCCCATTTCATTGCATTCTCAAGGTAGTTTTTCTTCGACGCTCTTTGTATTTTGACAAAAAGGAGGAGAAGGAAGTAAAAAACTCCAATTTAAAACTTATAAATTTTATTACTTACTTCTAATAAATTTATGTTTCGTCATCAACAAAAAGGAGAAGATTGTTAATACAAATAAACCGTAAAAACGTTTATTTATATTTTATGATCTATCTTTGTTTTATTAATAACAAAACATAAACTTGTCGAAAGTAGAAAATAAAATTCATTAGTTTTAACCCAATAGTTTCTCTAACTTATATATTTATCAAAACCAACTTTCATATTATATCATTTACACTCAAAACACATAAATTCATTTTTAGAATAAAAATGTACACTTTACATAAAAATATATAAAAACAACATATTTGCATCATAATTAACATATTTTTTCTACCAAATCTGAACATAATCTTACATGATTACACATGATCTCTAAAGATTTTGCAAATCAAAATTCGGATTTGGTTACTGTACGCTGGTTCTGTTGTAGAATACTGGCCGGTTATGTTCTACAACAAAACTGGCGGAACCGGGGTACAGTAAATCTTAAGTCTATAAATACCAACTCATTTTACTTGGTTAAGTATCCATTCATGTAGTTTCCTACTCTTATATTCAGTTCATATCTGATCCTTAACCATGTTCTTTTTCCTTTTAGTGTTTTGGTAGATTTTTTAATAAAAGTAGTTTTGCCAACTTATGCATTCAAATATCAAGCTCATAGGTTTTCGTGAAGCGAGGATCTCTCATCATTCATGGATCTAGCTACTGATCTCAAAGCATCATCCATCACCCATTATTGTCAAATAGATTAGATAAAGGTATTTAGGGATCCTTGGAAAAATATTATTGTAATGTATCCGGTAAATAATGTGATGTTTGGCACCTAATAGAGGGCAAGCATACTTGGATTCTTCCATCTTGGTTTACGATATCTAGTTTTGTACCGATGGTGTAAGCTTGTGTGGTTTTAGTTCTTCCATAATAGAACTCAGTGTTTAGCTTAACACTAGATGAAAGGGTCAGCGACGTTGTGAGGCTTCTCCGCCGATTGAAGGAGTTTTAGTAAATAGTGCATTCGAAATCTTGAGTAGGTGACTCAGGGAGTAGAGTAGGGGAAGGTAGGAGACCTTGTAGCCGAACCACTATATATATCTTTGTCACATATCCTTTATTATTTCTTGTTTATCTTCGTAACATAATTGTTATATACTCTTACAATAAATTGATTTAAAATAAACAACCGAAAAAACTTAATCAAAAAATTTAAATTGTTAAGACTATTCAACCTCCCCCCCCCCCCTTCTAGTTTTCCATAAGCATGATTACGACGTAACCATTCACAAGGGTTACGTCGTAACAAGTTGGAATATTATAAATAGAGCCCTCATTCTGCTTATTCGACATCAACCCTTCTACCACAGCATCAAGGGGTGAACCAAGCTTTCATAGGTCGAAGAAATCCATCTGAAGTCCAAGGAGAAATGACTTTACTTACTTTTGTATTTAATCATTCATAAACAAAACTGTAAGAATTATGAGCTTTCGATCAATGAATCCTTATATTTTTTCTTACTGTATTGTTACCATGAGTGGCTAAGCACTTCTACTGTTGGCCTAGTTATGTAATTGCTATTGTTATGATTTATGTTTCCTGTTTGATTATCGTTTTATTAGATATCCTTATAGCTTGTCATAGATCCCTGCATTTTGGCAATATTAAAAGGTAGTTTTGATCATGTTAGTCCTTTAATTAAGCAAACCATTGAACTTAGGATTACCAAGGTACTAGGATAAGTTGGCATCTATCCCTAGTGTAGGGATCGATCCGATTACCGCTTTAATTATTCTAAATACTTTAAAATGCACAAGAACTCTTTCAGAGAGGGTTAATAATCTATTTAGGTTATAGACAAATCTTTTGGATGGTTGGTACTTAATAGCTACGACTAGGATACCTTAACATCGAGACTTTCAAGAATTGAGATCTTAGGAAGTATAGGACAGACCTCGAATGCCAATTCGGATCTGTTGATATTAGAACACTAATGAAACGATACTTAGATATTGCACTAGGAAACATGTCATAAACGGTAGTAATGAAATAACTAAGTTAGTACGTTTTTCTCCTTATAGTCTTTTTCTCAATTTACTTTTACTCATTTTATTTCCTGTTATAATTCTCAAAACAATTCAAACAATCTTAAACCTGTGACATTTCAAATTATAACTAATCTAAACTTAGCTCTTGGGACGACCTTAGATTTACCAATCTTACATTACACACTATCGGGTTCTCTGTCTATTAGTGCGTGTAGACATCTGTAAACGAGTTTTATAAATTTAAAACTTGTTAAATAATTTCTTTAAAAAAATACACATCAGTGGGGGATTAGAAGTGTAATCAAACACTTTTAGGAGTGTAATCAAACACTTTGAACTTTAACTTGTATAAGAATGATTTTATTTGGTTTTGTCTAGTCACGGATATAAATTTTAACACCATCCCATCCCATGTATTTTTTATATTAGTTGCCGCAAATGCTAATTCATTTTGATACTCGTATATAATGTCAATCCCAGTATAATGAAACAATATGCCTAAGTTTTCTTTCTTTAGCTATGTGGTATAGAAAACTCAAAACAAAAGTTGAATAGGAACAAATGAGTTTTCTAATTCTATCATGTATAAGAGTATACACTAGACGTGTACAAACCGGTTAACCCGTTTCGGTTCGGTTTCAGTCAACAGGAACCTGTTTCAGTCAACGAACCCATTAGAACCGGTTTGGGTGAAACCGAAACCGGATTGGAACCGGTTTTATGGGGTCAAAAAGTCAAACCGGTTTGGAACCGGTTCATTACCAGTTAACCTGTCAAACCAGTTTGGACCGGTTTCTTTTTTTTCTTTTCGTTTTTTATTTTTCATGGATTTATACGCAATAAACTGAATAAACTTCAACTTTTATTTAATAGAAAACCTAATACATCGAAAACGAAATACATCGTAAAGGAAAATACAACATAATACATCGGAATTAAAAATACAACATCATAATCGACTATTAGTAACCATCATGATAGACATCATAACCATAATCAACAGCCTCTTCTCCTCCCGAACCGGGTCCGGACATAGAACCTTCGCTGCTAGCAGCATCAAGTGCAATTTCTTCATCGGATAGTGGAATGGCTTCATTTTCTTGCACCTCGGCATCCAAGATCTCTTCTTCAATGTCTACAGGGGTTTCAAGAGTGGATTTATCTTGTTTATGCTCTTGAGAGTCCAAGTGATCTTTTAAGCACATACACAGCTCTAAGGACGCCGGAGTGAGTCTTGTTCTTCGGATTGACAACTCCCTCCCACTTGTTAAAAATGCGGATTCAGAAGCTACCGAAGTAGCTTGGACACTTACGCTCTGTTCTCGAGTCTAAATTTTGAAGAATGGAAGGGGATGAAATAAGAAGGGTAAAGTAAGGAATGACAATATGAGGAAAGTGGTTGTTGCAATTTATGTTCTTGAGTTTGTATTTTTAAGTAGCAAGGAAAGGATAAAAAAGCTAACAAAGTTACTAATATACCCTCATTTTTCTCCATTCCCAAAAGTGTCATAACTGCTATGCCATGCCATGATTATAACACACAGATTGTTTCACCAACCACTATATGATTAATTAAGAGTAAAACAATTCAAAAAGGAAACACGCATTGGTTTTGGTGGCAACATCCATTGCATTGATGTATATAAAGAGCTAGCTACGTAGATGATTAATGTTTAACAACTTGTACTTTATACACAAAATAAAGCACGTGATACAAAACTCTTTGTTGCATCAACTTCTTTACAGACATTTTGAACCAAAGGTGCACACACTATCCATGATCAAGTTGAAGAATAATATGCGACAACAGTAAGCTACATGCACTAATGACATCTTAAGGAATTAAATGAAGTGTAGCATGTGATTTACCTTGATAACAATATACCCTCAAAGGTTTTTTAATCAGTTGCTGGTTTACCTTGATAATGGCCGTGAAATATGAAAACTAGGTCAAATATATGGAACATGAATAATGAGGATATAATTGTAATTTAACATGAGCCTATTATGTTAGTAACCCACTTCCCTTCCTAATCCCCTCAATATTAGACGGAACGAATTAACACAAAAAAAACCATACCTTCCCTCCCTCCCCCTTTTCCCGTCCCCTACCCTTCCTTTAAAAAAAACTTAAGAACACCAATATTTTGTGATTTTCCTTCCCATCCCCTTCCATTCCTTTAGAAAAAACTTGAGAACAGAGTATTAGTATATCCATGACCATGCGAGATAGAACGGAAACATTGTTTCCTTTGCCTTCCAAAAACCCAAGACATCAAAAGTTGCAAACTCCGTTGTTTGAAGATGTGTGACAAAATCTGAATGAACATATCGCTCATATTCGGAGGACAATGAAGGATCACTCATTGCCTTTTTGTTTTTATGTTCTTTCAACCGGTTTAGTAACCGAGTCATTTGATTCCCGCCACTCGCCCTCGATGAAGAAGCCTCACCCCCACTACTTGATTCGGTTGTTGTTGGGTTACCATATTTTGTATAATAAATATTATACAAACCTTCCAAATAGTCGATGAACCATTTTTTCGCCTTAGTTGCATAACTATCGTCAAAAAGCTCCAAATCCGTATTTATCGACTCGATAAGAAACTCTACCCCATGTACATTAAAACATGGATTTAAAGAGGCTGGACAAGTAATTATCGGTGTCATTCTTTCAAAATACTTCTTAAGTTTTTCATTCATTGGTTTAACCATAGTTGCAAATATACCCCCTCAAGTTCATATTCGCTTAATTTGGTAGTCATGAAGAAACTGTTGAAGTACCAATGGAGATGTTGGGTAGTAAACCCTCGATAAAAATTTTGTGGCATTGTTAAACACTTCAAGTAATTGGGTTAAGCTTTCAATAGTAACCCAATTCTCAGCCAGAAAATGATCACACCTACCCTTACTAGCCAAAAGGTCATAAAAGTACATCAAAGTATATCTTTGTTTTAAACCACTTTGGAACATATGATAAGTGGAGTTCCATCTGGTCGGAACGTCCCAACGAGGTGATAAACAAGGTTTCCCCGCTTGTTTACAGATTCTAATATAGCGTTGATGGTTTTTACCACCCGATTTAAATACATCTTTTAACATTGTTTTAAAAGACTCTTTGATTTTATTAATCGTGGGCACCGCTAAACCATCTTGCACACACAAGTTAATGATGTGTGCAACACATCGGCTATGATAAAACATACCCTCCATTGGTGGTTTGTATTTTAATTTTAGTTTACCAATTGCTCATGTGTTGTTGCTAGCATTATCCAATGTGATTGACATAATTTTATTTTCCAAGTTAAATTTGACAAACACATTTCTCAACATTTTAGCTAAAGCACTACCCGTGTGAGGAGCCGGAAAGTCTTCGAATGTAATGACCCGCTTCATCATTTGCCATGTACCGGGTTCAATCCAATGTGCGGTAACACATATGTAAGAACCCGGCAGCCCATGAGGAGCGGTCCAAACATCCGTTGTTAGGTTGACATTAGTATTTAAGTTAAGAAAACCATCAATTATTGCTTGTTTAGCCGTTACCCATAATTTCATTGCATCACGTTTGAGACTAGTGTGACTTACATGATTGTATTTTGGTTGCAAATGGTTCTGAAACACCCTCATTGTTTGCTCGTCGTCAAAGTGGTTGAATGGTAACCCTCGTTGAATCACCAAACCCGCGAATTGTTCACGAAGAACATTCGGATTGTACACTAAAATACTCCTATCTCGAGACATAGACGATTGCCTCGATTTTGCAACCCTCTTTAGTGCTTCACAATGCGGATGCGAGATATGATGCTTTAACGTCGAGTTGGAATCTTTCGAAAAGAAATGAAAGCAATGCTTACATTGAGCTTTTTTCGTGTTGTCAGACATTTGGCAAAGGTGGAAGTCTTTCCAAATCTAGGGGTTTCGATTGGTTGGTAGGATTTGAACAACCGTCGGTGCACTTGATGAACCGACACCGGGGGTAGTTGAGGCGGATTGACTTGCCATTGCTAATTGAAAGAAATTCAGTTTTGCTTTGAAGAGTTTTTTTGCTTAGGATTGTAAGTTGTAAGTTATGATTGAAACACTAACACAACCCTTCCATTTATAATCAAATAAAAAAGCAAAACAACAAACACTACACTCAAAAAGTCAGAAAAGCGCACCTTCACGGGTCTCCCACGTTATTAAAGCAAGATTCGAATTTTGAAAAAAAGGTTCCAAACCGGTTAACCAAACCGGGTTCGGTTTTACGGTTTAAAAAACCGGTCCACGAACCGGTAGATACTCGAAAAGCCTAAACTGGTTCCAAACCGCCGGTTTGACCAAGAATCGGAACCGGTTCGGGTTCTGGAACCGGTTTATCTGCTCACGTCTAGTGTACAGAGTGATGCACCTTCATTATATATTACTCCATAGGAATTAGGAATACGGAAAATTAGAAGATCATTTTCGTATTCACATAAAGGGTGTGCAACACCATTGTTACATAACCATACGAAGATTATTCCATATAATACCCGAATTGTAAATGTAACACTCTAAAAAGATAAAGATTAATAAGCAAGCCAATTATAAAAAGATATATGCCATTAAATAAGAAGTCACAAGAAAACAAGATGAT
The DNA here is from genome assembly GCA_026074375.1 of Tanacetum coccineum. Taxonomy (NCBI): domain Eukaryota; kingdom Viridiplantae; phylum Streptophyta; class Magnoliopsida; order Asterales; family Asteraceae; genus Tanacetum; species Tanacetum coccineum. The sequence goes on from BQNB010016135.1 coordinate 54,715, forward strand.
CCGATATGCATTTCTACTCAGCCCCATATAAGAAAAAATTTCGCTTCATTTTGTTGATCTCGTGGGATCTCTTCACACGTCGTAGCTATACAAAACCGAGCTCCTATAGGATTATCAAGGAAAAAATGACCAAACAAACCTATTCCAAGAACTCATATTTTTTTTAAGTCTAAGATGTTCCACGCATTATCTTACAATGAAGACGTAACGAGATACTGGCCAAGTTCCAAGAAGAGCATCCTGGGCCACCTAAAAAGTACTTCGTATTTATCATGAGTATCTTAAGATTTCATGTGGAATTCTTATTTAATATAACAAAATAAAAATAGAGACCTCAAAACTAATTTTGTGATAATAACAAAATAAAAATAGAGAGTTTGAAGATAATTTATCGCATTTGAGATTTCATTCTTCTACTTTGCTTGAGCAAAATCAAATTTAAACTTTAACAAAAAAATTTAAGAGTTCAAATTGGTTATTACCTCGAAGAACCAGTTTTGATAATTTTCTATCAAAATGGCAAGTCAAACGCAACAACATAACACTGCTCTCAATTTAGTAAAACGAAGTACATGAGAGTATATAAGCCAAGTTTAGTATATAAACAGAATTTGAGTAAATAAGTTGCTTAATAAAGCAAATACCCCCATCATATTTCAGTCATTTATATAACATTTTAAAAACCATTTGTTCTAAAAGATCATTCCGAATTCTATTATGGTACAATCATATATATTAGGAATTATGCAGAGTACAAGATAATTTACAAATTCACAGAATGTGTATCACCATTGTAACATGAGTCAAGTTATTTTGAAGACCACTTTTTCCCCATATACTGAGGGATAAATTTGGGCCGTTGATTACATAGGATTTGATCAAATAATAAAAAACACGGAGGGACCAATATTTCCAAATTTTGAAACATGACGGAGGGACTAAAAATATAAATATGTAAACCAACCCTACTACCCCCATTTTCAGTAAAAAAAAGCACACATCACACACATTCTCTTTGTACACATCAAACCCTAACCAAAAATCCCAAATTCTGCACAAATTAACCGTGAAAATCATGAAATAAACACAAAAATGCAACAAGGAACTAGTAAATCAACCGATCCTGTAAAAAAATGGTTCAAAATGAACCGATTCATAACGCCAATGGTACGCTTATACAGATCCATTACTATGTTGTTATTTAACAATTTTTGTGATATTCTTCTTAATTCTAAGGGTTATGAACCTCCAACATGCAGTGACAATGAGGAAGAAATGGTCGATGAAGAAGAGGACAAGAAAAGGTTTGTCGAAGTTGAGAATTTATTATGATCATCGGTTCTGAGGCAGATAATGAGTTAGATGCGAATCAGTTCTGAATTTAATTGTATATCGTAGTTTTTATCTTAAGATTATGATGTTTTTAGGAGCTGTTGTGATATTAAAAAGCTTGAGTTAAAAGCCTAATTTAGGTCCTGCATTTAGAAGACATATAGACATGTTGCTTTTGGTTTTTGTTCTCGCTGATACGAGGTCTGTGATACTGAGTTGCAGGTCAAAATCCTATTTGATTTTATTTTCGGAGTTAAATATGGCCAGTAAATTGCAATTTTGGTCCCTGTGGTATGGTTAAATTGCAGGTTTGGGGCCCTAACTTTCGAAATTGCAGTGATGGTCCCTATTTTCAAGTTTGGGTTGCATGCTTGGTCCTTTTAGGTTGCATTTTTGGTCCCTATGGCTTGGCCAAATTGCAGGTTTGGTCCCGGCCTGGGGACCAAATTTGCAACGAAAACTTAAAAATAGGGACTATCACTGCAATTTCGAAAGTTAGGGTCCCAAACCTGCAATTTGGCCATACCACAGGGACCAAAAATGCAATTAACTCAAATATGGCTATAGTATTTATATTACATTTCGAATTTTTGGGTAGCGTGTCAGCGTTGTGTAGTTACTCGTTGTAGAGAACTATGAGCAGATGTGTATATTTTGGTTTTTCACTTCCTCAGTTATACCGCTCTATAGATAGAAAATTATGTGCACGGTCATTTCTCGATAAGTTAATAATATCTTGTGTCCTTGTAGCATAAACGAGTCTCACAAAAGCTTATAATATCAAGGACTGTAAGAAAGAAGTTACTCAGGCTGCTAATGATTCCGATGAGGAAAATAGTGAGAGTATTATGCATTTATCTTGGGCATTGGTTCATTCTAGGAAACCAGAGGATGTGTAACGTGGAATAACTATGCTTGAAGGCAAATATATATCTAGTATATATGGTAGTGTTGTATATTCAATACACTTTATGCTTCATTATTATTTTAGTTTGAGCCTGGCAATGTGGCGATTGAAACTTTCGCCTATAAACTCTTCACTAGCATTTTTTTACCTTAAAATAATAATACTTATAAGTGTTAAATTGCACGATCCTTGAAGATACAATCTTTTATTTAGTGCTACATTCAAAGTGTAGACATCATTTCCTTCTAAACCATGAGATTACAATTTATTGATTGTATGAATCTTACTTTTTCTCCTAAATAGATACTCCATTCGTTGTTAAGTTGTTGGTGGAGATGTAAGAAGTTTGAGCATTCCCTTGTGGATGCCGATCCTAGAAAGCTAACTGAAATTATGTGTGCAGCTTCAATTGTGAACACCAACGGCCCATTACAAAAGAGGGAGAAAATATACCTACTGCTGTTGGATACTACCAAAGTGCTTACTTCCCAGGAGTAGGATGCTTCTTGACTAATGTTTAGAGGTTTCTTATCTGCCTTTGTGTTATATCATGGCCTTTATCGTATACTTTGTGTTTGTACATCGCTTGTGATTTTGCTATTGCTGATAAAGAGATATTTTTATGACAGTATAAGTTGTAGTATATATTGACATAATCGATGATATAAGCTTGAAGTTGTGGCTTACTAGTATCCTTCCATAATGGTTTTTAGATACCTGAGTAGTCTGTTGCTTTTGGCTTTGAGGGAGTTACTTAGACACTAATTAGGATTCGGTTTCTAGACATCTTTATATGAAAAAAATTATATCTCTTATGCATAACAAAAGATTCTGATTTCGGAATATTTAGGAGTGTGGCACTATAATGGATATGGTCGAATATTTGTGGAAATAGATGCATTGCGGTTACTGGGTACTAATCTGTTTGTGTTAACTGTACGTGGTAGGTTTCTATGCACCTTGCTCAAATCCTTAAGTGTCCAGCATCTTTACCAACTAAACTAAGTGATGACCCATTAACCGGAACAAGTCGTGGGAATAGAAACAAATGTTATGCATCTGGAATTCTTTATCGTGTGGGTTAATATAAACACATCTAACTAGGTCAATTAACTTAGAAATGATTTAGATACTTGATCGTGTGGGTTTATAAATTTCATTTGTTTACCACCAGCTACAAGTTTTATGATGTGCCAAAATTTGTCATTAGTCATGCAATTGATGGCTACTATGAGAAGATTATATAGGTACTGATTTATATTATAAACAACCTCCAAATGGGAAAACTTGAGTCATCACCCTTAAAGAAATATAAGAAGAAGCATACTGATGCGGGATATGCCATATTTTTGAATTTTTTGTTAAGCTCTCTGTGATTTTTGTAGGGCTTTAACTACTATTCCTTGTATAGAGTAATAATGGTGATTGATGATGGGTGGTGTTGTTTTTTCAGATTTTAATGATACGTGGATGTTCTTAAATGACCTAGTTAGAGAAGCATTTGATTTAAAGAAAGACTTTTTAGAGTTTCTCTAGTTGATATACTCTGTGAATACATGATCTGATTATATACATTTGGATTCTAACTCTTTTTATGGGTAATCTTTTCAGGTAAAATATTTTATAGAAGCTGTTGGGGCTGGGTTGGGAGGTTCTTTTCAAGGATTCATGAAGAAAGGTTACTAGGATTAAGTTTTAAGTTTTACAGCATCATTTCCCTCAGCAATTGTGGCATAGGCTTACAAATCTATTTGCACATTTGTTTTTATAGTTCTCTGTTTTTATGGTTGTTTCTGAATCAACAAAGTAACTAGAAATGGTTTCTCTTAAGTTTAGCATGTATGCGCCGTACTTTGCTTGATTGTTTATCATTTTTGTGACGTGAAGAAGTATAATATTTGTCAGTCAATATCCTTGCCATGAAGCTTTATCTTAGCAATATGTTTCTTTTGATTGGATGATTTGTCTATCTATTATGTTAAAAGTCTTAGTAACTTGTACAGAAGCAGACATGCTAGTAAAGGGGGCTATGGCCTCTATTTTAATTTCACTCCTGTTCAATAACTGTCATTATCCGTCAATCATGCCTTATATGAAATAAGCTATTATGACAGTAACCAGACATGAATATCACAATGATGCACACTTAGATGTTTTTGAGTTGTTTGAATATATATAACCATGATTTCTACTCTTGGTCATTTTATTATTTTATCACATGTGATATTACTCATATGTAGAATACCATAATTAGTGTTACATTCTATTGGTTTATCAATTATGATATTATTCATATTTAGAATACCAGAATTAGTCACATTATGTTGCTTTACCAAAAATAACAAAATATCACAAGTGATATAAACATCAAAATAAAATCCAATTGTTGCATCACTTATAACAGAATATCACACGTGATACCATATACAAGAACGGTACGAATCATAAAAATCATTATAAAAAATTATTCAAAACCATTGAGCATAAATAAGTGTCACTTACAAATATTCTTCATCTTCCTTACAGTGTCACATAAGTGATATATAATATCATAAGTGATATATAATATCACAAGTGATATATCACTAAACATTAAACTACAAACACTTAACCACTAGGTATAATATCATATTGATAAACTTTAAAATTTATACCAAAAACCCTAAACCCCTAACCACTAAAACCTATACCAAAAACTCTAAACCCCTAGCTAGGTATAATATCACAAGTGATATATACATAAACTTTAAAATCTATACCAAAAACCTTAAACCCTAACTACTAAACCATATACCAAAAACCCTGAACCCCTAACCTAAGGTATAATATCATAAGTGATATATACATAAACTTGAAAATCTATACCAAAAACCCTAAACCCCTAACCACTAAACCCTATACCAAAAACCCTAAACAGCTAACCAGTAAACTCTATACCAAAACCCTAAACCACTAACAACTAAACCCTATACCATAAACCCTAAATCCCCCTCCCTAACCACTAAACCCTATACCATAAACCCTAAACCCCTAACCACTAGGTATAATATCACGAGTGATATATACATAAACTTTAAAATCCATACCAAAAACCCTAAACCCCTAACAACTAATCTCTATACGAAAAACCCTAAACCCCTAACCACTAGGTATAATATCACAAGTGATATATACAGAAACTTTAGAATATATACCAAAAACCCTAAACTCCTCACCAGTAAACCTATAACAAAAACCCTAAAGCCCTAACCACTAGATATAATATCACAAGTGATATATACATAAACCTTAAAATCTATACCAAAAACCCTAAACCCCTAACAACTAGGTAGAATATCACAAGTGATATATGCATAAACTTTAAAATCTAGACAAAAAACCCTAAACTCCTTACCAGTAAACACTATACCAAAAACCCTAAACCCCTAACCTTTAGGTATAATATCACAAGTGTTATATACATAAACTTTAAACCCAAACCAAAAACCCTAAACCCCTAACCATTAAACCATATACAAAAAACCCTAACCCCCCTAACCACTGAACCCTATACCAAAAACCTAAAACCCCTAACCACTAAACCCTATACCAAAAACCAAAAACATCTAACCACTAAACCCTATACCTAAACCTTTAACCACTAAACCATATACCAAAACCCCCAAACCCCCTCCCTAACCACTAAACCTTATACCAAAAACCCTCAACCCCTAATCACTAAACCTTATACTAAAAACACTGGACCCCTAACCACTAGGTATACTATCACAAGTGATATATACATAAACTTCAAAATCTATACCAAAAACCATAAATCCCTAACCACTAAACCTTATACCAAAAACCCTAAACCCTAACCACTAGGTAGAATATCACAAGTGATTTTTACATAAAATTTAAAATCTATACCAAAAACCCGAATCCCCCAACCACTAAACCCTATACCAAAAATCCTAAACCCCTAACCACTAGGTATAATATCACAAGTGGTATATACATAAACTTTAAAATCTATACCAAAACCCTAAACCCCTAACCACTAAACCCTATACCATAAACCCTAAACCCCTAACCACTAGGTATAATATCATAAGTGATATATACATAAACTTTAAAATCTATACCAAAAATCCTAAACCTATAAACCATATACCAAAAACGCTAAACCTCTAACCACTAGGTATAATATCACAAGTGATATATACATAAACTTTCTTTACCACATGTCATATTCTAAGACTATTTAAAAGCAACATCAGCCTTTAGACTTGCCAAATCCGCCTTCGAAACATTTATTAAATCTATGACTTAACACTCATTACCCCTGAGATTGTAATATCATCGGTGATAAATATAACTTTCGTCCGTCTGCTTCGCCCGTTTTTGTTTTGTTATAGCACGTTTTTTACGATTTCGATGTTTTTGTCCAGTTTTTATTTGTTTTCAGACACGTTTTCTTCATTTTCGCCACGTTTTGCTTTAGTTTTTCTTTTTGTCTTTTTGATACGTTTTCGGTCGTCTTCAAACGTATCCATCCGTTTTCATATGTTGCAATCCGTTTTCTTACGTTTTCGTTTGTTTTTGTATGTTTTTGATCGTTTTGGCACATTTTCTTTATTGTTTTCGCACGTTTTTGTCCGTTTTCGGTCATTTTCAGACGGTTTTTTCCATTTTCATACGTTATCTATCACTGATATTATACTAAAAACCTTAAAACCCCTAACAACTAAAACGTATACCAAAAACCCTAACCAACTAGGTAGTTTATCATAAGTGTCATTACATAACCTTAAAAGCTATAACAAAAAACCCTAAACCCCTAACCAATAACTGATATACCAAAACCCCCTTAAACCTCTTACTACTATTATATAATATCACAATGAGATATACATAAAACTTAAGATCTATACCCAAAAACTGCTAACCCTTACCACTAAACCATGATACCAAAAACCCTAAACCCAATAACCACTAAAACATTTATACATCAAAAAACCCTAGAAAACCCAACCACTATGTATGTAACTATCACAAGTGTATATATACAAACTTTTAAAACCACTTTACCAATGAAGCCCGAAACCCAACTAACAGTCTAAACTTTATACCAAAAACCTAAACTCTTAACCAACTAAACCCTATAGCCAAAAACTCCTAACAACACGTCGTAACCACTAAAACTAAACCAAAACCCTAAATCCCTAACCAGAGTAATCAACTCCCTTATGCCAAAAGAACCATAAACCCCCAACCATCATGAACCACTAATCCTCTTATACCAAAAACCTACAACATCCCTACAACCACTTAAACCCGTTATATCATAAAACCCTATAATAACCTGTAACTAGATATTAATATCACAAGTGATATGCTACATAAAACTTTAAAATCTATACCAAAAACCCTAAACCCATTGAGGCCACAAAAACCTAAGAACTTATCACACTAGGTGTCATTCACAAGTGATTACACTTGTTTGTTTTGAGGAATACGTCAAGTTTTTATTTTCATAGATTTGCTTCCTTTTGATTCACAGACGCTTGGTATTGTAAGTGAAACTTATTTATGCTTGTTGATATAACACTGTAAGGAAGTGGAGAGTATTTCAAATTGGTTCTTAGTCAATTAAGAGTAATATCGCAAATGTGATAAGAGCAATATAATATGACACTTAATTCTGTAAATCTACATATGAGTAATTATATATGTGAATAAAGCTATTGAATGTAATCATAGACACCCACCTTTAAAATTCCGAATAAAATCTTCTTTGGTTTTTTACATTATATCACTAACCGCTCTCTCCAGGTTGATAAAGCAATAAAAATGAGCAAAAGCTTGACATAAATTCATGTCTGGCTCTATCACCTGACATATTACAATAAGTGGCTAATTTCCCATTCTCATTACTTTTATCACCTGAGATATTTATGCTAAAATGACTAAGACTGAACAATTAATCACTTTTCAATGTTGATAATTGTTATATCAACAAGTGTATTAAACATGTAGTATCACTTACAAAACACACCCAAAAATGAATAAAAAAGTAAGCAAACTATGAAAATAAAAAACTGCGAACACGATGCAAAACCTCCTGAGATAGAGAACATCGAAATAACAAATGATGGACATCCTCTTCATCCGAAAAACAAACTGGGCAAGAAGTGGACTCCAAAATAACACCTTTTTGGACCAGATTATATCTAGTAGGTAATCTTTTAACCATTCTTAACTCGAATCCGAGTTATCACCAAATCTCAATTCACGACTTCTTCGAGGAATTTACGACCCGTGTATTAATTACTTTCCTAAGTGATTAATTACTTACGGTATCTTGGTTAGTGAAAGTTTGCACTATAGAGATATATACTATACTCACACACGAAAACCAGTAACCTAACCTTAAATGACTTTAAATGTATACGTTTTTTCATAATGATCAACACATTTAAAAGGTCACTGCAACTTTGTAACTGCCCATTTGGTAAAACATATAACAACACACTCCACTCTATTTTTTATGAAAAAAGTCTCCACATTCAGGATTGTTCCCCACTACGGTTAGTTTCTTCTTCTTCCTTTAAGTTTTTATTTTTCTTTAACTAATATTGCACGTGATGACGTTTATGGACAATGGCATACAAATGGACTTGTGGTTGCCTGAGAAGGAAACGAGGTGTTAGATACCTATTTTAAATTTTTGGGTTGTTAAGTGGATTATTAATGTTATTCTTGCAGGTATCGATAAATGATTACTGCAGATATTGATAAGTGGTTATTGATGCTCACTGGGTATATCAAGATGTTGATGGTGGGGGTGAAAATCGTACCAATTTGGTCAGATATTTTTCTTAGTTTAATGAGTCGGATTCGGAGTGGATTCGAGTCATATCGAATAATCTTAGTAATGAGGAGATGATAAATGAAACTGTTGTGTAGTCGTTTGTAACATAGAACACCATAGAAAAATCTTATTATTTATTAGATTATCCTTTCTTTGGTATGATTTGTGAAAGATATAGAGTCATTTGTCAATGTTCAACATACACATTTTTAAATTCACACCAGATTTAATGTATACGTTTTTTAACTAGCATGTGTTAATAATAGCATTTAAAAGAATTTGTAACTCCTGGTCAAAAGGAGTTATGGGCATTAATCGGTCAATTAATCTCATAATTTCCTTCATAAATGCATAGTGATTACATGATACTAAAGATCAAAAATATAAAAGATCAAAAATATTAAAGATCAAAGTTAAAAAGAAAGACTTGAAAAGGTTAAAAGAGGACAATAAAAGTAGGACGGATGGAGTAGTATGTATCTCTACTGCTTTATATAAAAAAGTTAATTTGTGAATTATATATATACATGATTGACATTGATAATCCATCTTAAAAATTTTAATCTAAAAATTTATAACTCCAATGGCTTACATCATTCGACAAGTCAAAGCTTCATCAATCGTTAAAGTAAAAATATATTTTTTATAAATAATTAGGTTCTTGATTAATTTTATTCGATTATTATATTGTTAACGAGTTATCTTTTTCACTTTGTTATTTAGATGAACCCGGATAGCGTTGACAAAAATGCTCCAAAGGATGTTCAATTTCAAGATGAAGACATAATGTACGATATTGATCTTTACTTCGTTAGTGTCGTTGTAAGTACTAGCAAGTACCTAAACTATCCTATCAAAAAAGATGTTACCTTTTAATAAAATCGCTCAAATTTGAAACTTATGTTATTTGGATGTGAAATAGTTGCAACGGTATGGTTTATAGTTATTTTAATTAGAATTTGTCAGTATTTCGTAAAGTTATTGTTAGAAAAAACATATAAATAAACAACGTTTGCTCGCCACAATATTTAGTTACCGGGTACCCGCCGCCGCATTGCGCGAGTACCTACCCGGCTAGTGGAATAAAAAGTATGTACCTTGGTAGCTTGCTTGGGGAGCTATGAGAGTTCTTTTACACTCTATAAATGACTTTAAACTCTTTTCAGAAAAAACTAAGTGCAATTATGAGATTAGCACTTATGACCGTAATTTATACCTATACACAGCTTATACATAGCTTACGCACGGCATTTTTCAATACATCTTATGAAAGAGCTAATTCATACATACACTCGCTTATGCAATTCTAAAAACTGAATTGATACAACACTAAAACCCTTTAATCAAAAACTGGCAAAAAATTGTAAGAAATTTATGAAAAAACATACCTACCAACCAAATTTGTAACTTAGGGCTTGCCTTTTTTTCCCTCAATCCACTGCCGACCCAAAGACCATCGCTTAACTAACAACCAACAGAACACATGTCAGACGCCCAAACAAAAAAAAACAAAGTTTATAAGGTATATATCTGATTCCGCTTATAAGAATAAGCATTAACAATAAGCTAATCCTAAACACCTGAGTAACTTTTGAGTTCGAATTAAGCTTAAACAGAAATTCTAGACATGCATTTTTTATTATTAATTATACTAAACCAACAACACCCAAAATCTTTAAGAAAAATTAAGCAGCTCTCCAAGACACCTCTAAAAAAACCCAATCGCCCGGTAATATATCTTGTAATAAGTTCATGGTCGTTTTTCCTGATCAAAAAGCCTGCGGTTCATGCTCAAACCCTGTTTTCAGATACTATGAAAAAACCCCTAACCTCTAGTGTATAAAAATGACGATGTCAAAATTAGGGTTTATAAACTTACAAAACACAATAGGGATTCTTTGAATCTTCAAATTAAACATGACAATGAATCACATCAACAATCTTCTTCTCCAACTTGTTTTGTGGCTGCCGTCAATAAATATGGTTGATTGATGGTATCTGATTTATGATGTTTGTGAATTGGCAGTGAATTAATACTTGTGGATCTTTAGAGGTTTTAGATTTATTGATTTGTAGAAGAAACAAATGACGGGAGATGGAGATGAGTGTGGTGTTTGATGAACACGTAGATCACACGTGTTATAGCACCGAAGGAAAAATAAATAAAAAATAAAACGGTCGGACCCGGGTCGTCCGGCGGGTTCCGGTGACAGATTCGGCGGGTTGACCCGGTACCCACCGGATTCTGGCAGCAGCATTAAATGCGTATTAATGGGACATGGCTGCCTTATAATTAAATGATATAATAGCAGCATACCAGGTGCGTTGCGACTGCGGATACCATGTAATTAAACTTTTTTTGACAAACAATGTTTTTAGATAATACGTTTTTCGTGACAATAACTTATAGAAGATGAGAATTTTAAGTTCTAATAACTTCATACAACGACAAACTATATTATGTTAAAACTATATGGAAAAAAATATAAACGTGCCATTTAATTTGTTTTTCATAGATAGTATTTATTTTTGTTTTTAGGAATGTCTTAGTGTGTTTGAGGAGAATTTTTAAAATTTTATTCGATTAGCTTTTTTGAGTTGTATCATGTAGTTTACTGATTGTATTTTTTGCATTGAGAGGTGTTTTAGTGACTATATTAATTGAATGTCTTAAATATATATGTTGATAAGTTAATTGTACAAGATTCATTTATAGTTGTATTGCTAAAATTTTAAGTTTTTGAGTGTCTTATTTAATAGAGAGAATAGCCATCCTCCATCATATGTAGTTTAGATTAGGGGCATGTTTGGTACACAAGATTGTCAAGAGATTATGTTTATTTTTTTGAAAAATCAGCTACTTAAAATATAAGTTTCGTTTGGTAGACAAAATTATAAGAGATTATAAAAAAAAAATATTCTATAATCTCTTAAAATCAAATGCTACTTCATGCAGCTTATAAAAATAATCTCTTTTCATAATCTCCATCACCATCTTCATCTACAGCTCCATCTCCAGTTCCAGCAACAGTTACTTTTGCCAAACATACCCTAGATTTAGATACTAGCAACTATTCGAGCATTGACTCACTAGTAAGTTTAAGAGGGATTTTGAAAAAAAATTAATTATATATATATCCAATTTAAATTATATGATGACATATTTACTCAACTAAAACTCATAATGTTATATATACCTAATACAAATATGTATCGTATTTACCTATTTCACTATAAAATTTATTAAAATTTTCATTTACTACATTTAATTTCAATTATAACATTGATAATATAGTTTAAACAGATTACTAATTTTTGTGTGCACTTATTATAGTTATATGGGCAAATCGCAGAAAAATGTATTATACTTTAGGTCAATTTAAATTTTAGGTACTCAACTCTTTATTTCTTAATCTAAGGTATCAAAGTTAATTTTATGCGCAATGTAAAGTTTTTTGAGGTGTTTTTGACTTCTCGAGAGAGGTTTCGAGTCATTTTTCTTGATGAAATGGTTAACTAATGTGATGCATCATTATTATTCAGCATTTAAAAGACATTTCGGCTAAATTATGACCGATAACCACTTTCAAAAAGTAAAAAAAAACCTTACAATGCACATAAAATTAACTTTGATACATTAAATTAAGAAAAAAAAAGTTGAATACCTAAAATTCAAATCGGGACACCCATGAAGTTTTTCGATTTAGTGTTAATTTTTGAAAAAAACATTGATTCTTTTTTAAATGCATGTTAAATGCGCCCGATCCATCGAAATGTGTTTATGGTGTTCTATTATATTACGGTTTAAAAATTTTTGTGCATTCGATCATATTTTGTCTTGATTCCGTCCTTGTACATCATCTTTTTTCATGTTACTCTCTAATATTAATTTGGTTGTGTGTACATGCTTTCACTCTTCGACAGATGTTGCTCATAGACTTCTGGGATGTTGTGTTTTCTATTCTTTGTTTATGTTTTTATTTACGTAAGTCACACCGGAAAGTCAGATATGTGAAACATGCGCATATATAATTTATAAACATCACAATTCACCATCGGTGCTCGATATCGTAATAAAACCATCTAAGGACTTGATGGTGGCATGTTTACGTAATAGGAATTTTTTTTAATTGTATTATCAAAGGTACAATGGGAATCTAATGTAAAAAAAAATTTGATTAATTTAAATCAGTAAATAGGGGTAATTGCTTGAAAATTTATTATACTTATCATTTTTTTTATTGTGTGTATTGAACTTTTTTTTCTTATTGTGTGTACTGAACTTTCGATATGTGTGTGTATTTTGTAACCAATTTACCCTTACTTTTTTAAATTTCGAAGGGTAAAATGGTCATTTTACATGACGGAATAGCCACAAAATACAAACAATGATCGAAATTTAAAAGTTCCGTACACACAATAAGAAAAAAAAAGTTCTGTACACACAATAAAAAAATGGCAAGTATGATACATTTTCAAACGATTAACTCAGATAAATATGATACTTTTAATGCTTATATTGGTATATATGACATTATGCTATTAGTATTAGTTTTTTTTGGAACGGCAATTTGTGGCTACATGACCCCTAGCCTAGAAGGCGTAGCGAGCTCACACAACCAGGTTTGGTCCAGCCCAGAAGGCAATGACACCCTTTCCTTTACACACGCGGGAGGAAACCTCTATCGCCCTAGACAAGACTCGAACATTAGACCTTGCCTAGGAAGGTAAAACCTCCATACCATTGGACCAAATGCCCGTTGGTTGCTATTAGTATTAGTTGGGTAAATATGTTATTATATTATTAAAATTGGTTATATATGAATTTTTAACCTTTGAAAAAAAGGTAAAAGCCACAAATTACCAACGTACTTTCTAAAATTTCTCGACTTGAACCATTTACTTTTTTATTAACACCGAAACCCACGTACTTTTAAATTTTTAACCGACTTGAACCAAACGTTTGTACCGTTAGTTATTATGTAGCAACGTTAGTCCATTTAGCTAACGATCGCTTTGCATCGTTAGTCCTTTAACAATAATTTTCTTTATATCATTTTCTTTATATGATCTTTTACGTTTTCGCTCGTTTTTTTAAGTTTTCGTCCATTTTTTACGTTTTCGTACTCTTTTTTACGTTTTCGTATGTTTTTTACGTTTTCGCCCGTTTTTTACGTTTTCGTCCGGTTTCTTACACTTTTGTACATTTTCTTACGTTTTCGTCTGTTTTTTACGATTTCGTCTGGTTTTTACGTTTTCGTTTGTTCTTTTACGCTTTCGCACGTTTTTTTTAAATCTTCGTTCGTTTTTTTAAATCGTACGAAAACATAAAAAACGTAAAATAACAGACGAAAACGTAAAATACAGACGAAATCGTATGAACACGGTTGAAATCGTACAAAAATGTAAAAAACAGACGAAAACGTAAAAAACGGACGAAAACGTAAAAGATCGGAAGAAAACGTAAAAAAACGTACGAAAACGTAGAAACAGACGAAAGATTAAAAAACCAGACGAAACGTAAAAAAACGAACGAAAACGTAAAACAACGGACGAAAACGTAACAAAACGTACGAAAGCGTAAGAAACCGTACGAAAACGTAAAAAACGGGCGAAAGCGTAAAAAAAGCGGGCGAAAACGCAAAAAAAACAGAAGAAAACGTAAAAACCCAGACGAAATCGTAAAAAAACGAACGAAAACGTAAAAAATCGAGCGAAAACTTAAAAGATCATATAAACAATCATATAAAGAAAAATATTGTTAAAGGACTAACGATGCAAAACGATCGTTAGCTAAATGGACTAACGTTGCCACATAATAACTAACGGTACAAACGTTTGGTTCAAGTCGGTTAAAAATTTGAAAGTACGTGGGTTTCGGTGTTAATAAAAAAGTAAAGGGTTCTAGTTGAGAAATTTTGAAAAGTACGTTGGTAATTTATGGCTTTTACCCTTAAAAAAACATGTCATAGGTTTAATCACAGCTTTTAATTAAAAGTTACTCCGTATTCGAAAACGTACCCATTGCGTAAGCCAAGTCTTTCATGAAAAGTTAGCCGGCTCTCGAAAGAATCGTTATGATTTCTCTGACGATTTAAACATTCTGAGGAATAATACAGTAATTTAAAGTAAGAACATTATGGTGATATAAATCAAATTTTTAGTATTAAACAATTAATCATATACACCCAAAACTAAAAGGAAATTATTTGCACATTCTAGGGGCGTTCGCAGAATCATTTTTTTTACAAAACCACTTTCAACCAATAAGAATTTAGTATATTACTAGTTTTAATCCTCGTGCACGCACGTGGTTTATACATTATTTTTTTAAATATAGTTTAGAGATATATAATTTTTATTTTTTCTATTTTATAAGTTATGAAAGTTTAAGGGGTTACTTGTTTTTTTTATAAAGTTATAATAAAAATTTGTAAATTTATAAATTTACACTTAACTCTATATAATTTATTTATAATTAAACCACTCAAATTTTATTAATTACCTCCTATTTTTTTCAAGTTTTTGTTTTTTTAAATTTGACACATATATTTTTATGTGTTTTTTTTCTTCATCAGATTCTCCATTAAAATAATGCCAATTTTGGAATTATTTAAGCTTTTTAATTAAACATATATTTAAAAAAAATTAAAAGCATCATACCTAATAAGGAAATATTCTTTTTTTTAAATGCATAAGTCCTCACTTTTCATTTTCTTTTACTAGGTAAAAGATTAAATGTTTTTCTTAATTCAAAAGGGTATAATAGTAAAAACATATTTTAATTTTAATTTTTGAATTTTTTAATTTAAAAAACGTTTTTTTATTTCCTTAATTTTCGGAATTAAATTTTTTTTAATTTATACTTTTTTCAGTATACATGTTTTCAGAAATTAAGGTGCATATTTGTTTTTTTTTAAATATTGTAAATTTACATATGTTTTTGCGTAGAATTGTTTAAACTTCAAACTTATTTTTTTTAAATGGTAATTGCACTTATGTTTATGGTTTACATTTTTTTATCTTTGAAATTTATAGCCAAAAACATAAACATATACATGTTAACTCTAAATTTATAACAAAGCAAAAACCTAAATACAATACACAAATTTTGATATCAAATGAAATACAATTCAATTACAATATGGATGTGCAAGAGATTAAAAAACATGTGTGCACGCTTCAAGAACATATATGCACGGCTTCGAGAATATATATGCACGGCTTCGAGAATATATATGCACGGCTTCGAGAACATGTGTGCACTCTTTCAAAAACAGTGGTGCACGCTTCATTTTCTCTTCAAATTCATTAGAAAATATGAATATCCGTGCAAGAACGTGTGCACGCTGCACTTTCTCGTCAAATTCATTAGATTATATGTTCACGCCTTTTGATAACATATATGCACGACTTTTAAAAACACAAGTGCATTCGTTAATCGTCTTCATCACACGTCATCTTTCCTTTGATTTAGCCATCTCTACTGAAATAAATATATAAAAATAAAAGTAGTTATATTGAATGATGCCATATTAAATAAATTGTAAAACAAGCTGATCAAATATGTTAACTCGTGACCATTGGCTTCAAAATAACAACTGGGCATCTTAGAGGCTGTCTGATAACAAATTAATAGACCATTCGAAACCACACTGATTAATGCCAGATTATGAACAACCAAAAACAAGTACTCATTCAGCACATTCTATTCCACTAGTCCCTCTTTTATTATATAGAATAAACAAGAAACATGTGGCCAATAAATTAAAACCAACATAGGACCACAACAACCCAATAAAATAGCAACACTTAAAACACGTGATGACATATATGTTTGTCGATCAAAATCTTTGCTGACTTAATATCACGATGATATACAGAGGAACAGTATGTTCATGGATATACTCGCGACCCCTTGCGGAATCGAGAGCGATTTGCACTCGGGTAGACCATGGTAAAGGGTCTTTTGCTGAAAGAACATGTAGAACATATAACTTTTCCTGTTCCAAAGAATTCATTATTTCACTAAATTACAAAAACTCATTGCATGCCAATTTATTACCTGATCCATGGAAATGTTGACTACAATTTAAAGAATTAACAATAAACTCATATTGACACGATGATCATTAACCATTTTTATGGCGTATTTCAACAAAAAAATGCCAAACGAAAGGGCAGATACAAGATTTTCAATAACGATACTGATGACGTATAATGGGTATACCAAGCCTCTGGGCTTGGGCCACATTATCACTTGGGCTCTTTGGCTAAACCTATC
>BQNB010016136.1:2251-72090 GCA_026074375.1 Tanacetum coccineum
TTTCTATGATTATGACTATTGTACCTTGAAGTAATACCCCAGATTAGCTTCCGCTGCTATATGTCAAAATGGGGGTGTTACATTGTGACAGCTTTGTGACACTTAAAAAAGCGTCATCTGGATACTTAGTGCTGTCATGATATTCTTAGTGTTGTCACAGGTATTCTTAACAGTGGTAATTGGTTAATATTGTTGTCACGATATTCTTAGTGCTGTCACAGGAAACATTAAAGCTGTTACAAGAGGAACTACTAGTATTCTTGGATTCAAAGGCATGATTTAAACTAGCAGCTTGGATGTTTAATTGATGAATACACATAAGAAGGTTACTAGTAGCAGCAACATATGGTTCGATTGGTTATATGGTTCATTGATCTCAAACGTAAACAGTATTAAAAGGTTTATACTCCCAACATTATTTTTAATACTGATAAAGTAATGTGGGTTTGTACTGTTTGGCTCAAAATGTTAGTACTGCTCATTATGTGTTAATACTGCTAGCTTCTTGAATTAATACTGCTAGCATTGGGTATGAAATTGAGTTAGGAATGAGAGTTTGTGCTGCTCGTTTGAAGGTAAGGCTTCATGTTATTGGGTTCGAATGAAGTTTATGCTCTTAAGGTTTTGAGTATTAATATTCTTTATGTAGCCAAGGGGAAGATTAATATTGTTGCTTGTTCGTTTTGTGTGTTGGTGTGTATATTACTACTGCTATTGAAAGCAGTTAGTACTGCTTTTGTTGACAAATATCGGACAACACACGAGTAAGAGATATCGGACAACACAGAAACTCAAGGTTGTTTGATTTTGTTTTGAATTGGTTTTCAATTTAGAACATGTTGGTTCCAACACACACACAGGTTGATTGTTAGTTTGTTCAGAAGATTCTTGGATAAACAGAAGGATTTTTGGTTTAAATGTTCTTAACAAGTTTAAAGGCTCATATTTATTGGTATAATTGGTTACGAAGATGATTAATTATCGCTTATTTGACGATGAAGTGGAATTGCTTGGGTACGTGTTCTTATTATATCTCAAATGGCTTACAACATTTGAAGGTAACTTGTTTATGTTTTCAATGTTGTGACGAAGACTTGTCAAAATCTAGCAAAGGTGTGTGATTTCTCTTATGGTGCTCAATGCGTACATTTGCTATCACTTTAGTTATGTGTCTCATAGAAGATGAGGATTTTGTCAAGAGGTTGCGATCTACTTATATTTCACAGATTTATTTATACGTTTGACGTCACGTAGATAGTACAAGATATAAGACACAAGTTTGGGTTATTCTACTTCAGCATCAAGTTCGTTATACTTAGTTTTCTTCATCAATGATCATTACAAAGAGCCTACAGAATTGAAGATTCAAGAAATGGTTAACATATGGGTTTCAGGGGAAGCTTATTGTTAAAATGTTTAACCATTTACATGTGGCATTAAGGTAAAGGTTTTTACTACTGCTAGTCATTATTACTACTGCTAGTATGAGTTTTTACTACTCAAGTTCAGTTTTCTTATTGTGCTTAATGGTGGGTAATTTGAGGAGCTAGAAGACTTGGATTAGAAGTGTGATATTGGTTTGTAGTGGTCAAGATCAAAGTTGCTTATATTCTTATGTCCCCTATTAGATTATGACAAAAAGGGGAAGAAATATTAACAGGTTGCAACTTGTAGATCCTTGGTGTGGCATGGTACAAAGGAAATCTGATTAAGGAGAAGATTTTGTTTCATTCAGGGAGATAATTACATCTCAACTTCAGGGGAAGCTTTGATTAAAGGCTTTATGATGAAGTTCGTACAAGAACATTGTTTATTTTGTCATCATCAAATAGGGGAAGATTGTTGGGAATTATAGATTTGATGAGACAAAAAGAACAAAGAATGAAACAAAAGGATCAAAATCGTCATTAAAGAATTCTACAAGATGTAGGAAAAATATGAAGATTCTGGAAGATCTCCTCAAGAAGATAAAGATAACAAAGATATGCCCTTAATGTTAAAAGATTTAGTTGTTCTAATGTTTATCTTCCTTGTAAGTCTTGGACTCTTTATATAAAAGAGTTTCATAGGGACATAGTTTTTAATATCCAGAAAAGTGGCTTTCTATGAGAGTTAAACAAGAAAAACACGTGTGTGTTAGTTAGTTAGTAGTTAGCTAGTTAGTTAGTCTAAGGTTGATTAGCCTCAAGGAATTGTAAATCCTATTATAGTTAGAGAAACGATCTATTCTGATCAAATAGTATTTGGGGCTGTGATTGATTAAAAGAAAAACCTTGAAAAACATCATTGTTATTATTATTATTCTGCTGCATAATTGTTTATCTTTGATGTTTGAACCAGATGAGAACTAATCGTCTCGAGTCCTAAATAATGATCTAAGGGGTTATATCAGACTCCACAACTAAAGAAATCAGCATGTGTGGCTTCAAGTGGAGTAGTAGTAATTGTTGGACTAACAGTATTAATATTTAGACTACCAGTATTAACATTTTAAGTACTATTTTCAGGTCTCTCTCGATCATCAATTCCACTTTCTTTATTTACACCTTCATCATCCTTCTTTCCAGCATCACTAGAAGGTTGTGGTTCATCATTACTAGCATTCTTTGAAGAAGAATTAAATAGTAAACCATTTTTCCACAGTGGCATCAAAATACAGTCTTGGCTAGATCCTGTCTCCTTGCTAGAATGACTTGCACAAATACTTTCTTCTGTACCTACAAGATCATTAGAGTTTGTACCTGCAACAACTGGCACATAATTCATTGATTTTGTTAGAACATCAATATCAAACAGTCACTTTGGTCCATCACCTGCAATAATAGACTTATCCTCTAAGAACCTAATATGCAAGTTTTCTTCTATTTTCCTAGTTCTGATGTTGTATAACCTAAAAGCCTTACTATTCAATGAGTATCCAACAAAGAATCCTTCATCTGATTTTCTATCAAACTTACCTAAATAATCTAAGGTATTAAGAATAGTAACATGACACCCAAATGGTCTCATGAAGCTTAGAGTAGGTGTTCTACCTCTAAACAGTTCATAAGGGGTCTTGTTATGAGGCTTAACTACTAATACCCTATTCTGCACATAGCAAGCAGTATTAACTGCTTCAGCTCAAAATGTAGTAGGTGACTTAGAGTCAGCTAACATGGTTCTAGCAGCCTCAATTAGTGTTTTATTTATCCTCTCAGCAACACCATTTTGCTGAGGAGTTCTAGCTATACTAAATTCCCTCTTAATGCCTTTCTGTTCACAAAAGTCACTCATAACTCTATTTTTGAACTTTGTTCCATTGTTACATCTGATTATCTTTACTTTCTTATCAACTAGATTTTATATCTCAGTTATAAAGCTCTTAAGAATGCCACTAGTTTCATCCTTAGTTTCTAGAAAGAAAACCCAAGTAAATCTGCTATAATCATCAGTGACAACTAAACAATATTTCTTATTCATTAAGCTGCTCACAAAATTTAGACCAAACAAGTCCATATGCAACATGAATAAAGGCTGATTAATAGAGTTCTGAATCTTGGACTTACAAGAGGCTTTGTGTTACTTTCCCGTAAGGCAAGCAACACAAGTTTGGTCATTTTCAAAACGTTTTGAAGGTAAACCTCTCACAAGATTTTCCTTAACAAGTTTATTAATAGTTTTAAAATTTACATGACCTAGCCTCCTATGTCATAGCATTGATTCATCAAGTGTGGCCTTTGCAACAAGACAAGTTAAACACTCTTTAGGAACAATATTCTTCATATCAACACTGTACATATTGTTCTTTCTAGGAACTTTAAGTAAAACCTGACTTTCATCAGCTAACTTAAAGTCAGGAGACAGAACAAAACATCCAGTGTCAGTAAAAAGAACATTGTTCTTTTTGTCACACATCTGTGAAACACTAAAAAGGTTAAACTGTAACTCCTTGACAAAGTACACATCCTTAAAATCAAGCTTACCAGTTTTAAGAGTTCCTTTACCAGTAATTTTCCCTCCTTTGGCTCCTCCCCCAAAGGTAACATATCCTCCATCAAATTCCTTGAAGTTTGAGAGATAGGACATGTTCCCTGTCATGCGCCTTGAGCATTCACTATCAACATAGCCTTGATCTTCTTTTTGTGGATGACCCTGCATATAAAAATAAAGAAATTAGTTTCCTTTGGAGACCCAAGCCATCACAGACTTGGATCTGCCTCTTGCATCAGCATAATTATGTCTCTTCAAAGTAATTGATGCATTATTAAGTTTGGTAGGTCTCCAAACCCAACATGCTGAGGCCTTAACAGCATTAACCTGATTTGCCCTCATAGGATTAACTACTGCTGAATTTGGCCTAGTAGTATTAACTACTTTTGGCCTAGTAGTATAAAATTTTCCCTTAATAGTATTAACTTTTTAGCTAGATTTTTTGTTAGTTAATGTTGTTCTTATTTGATAGGGCCTCTTTACAGCTGATTGTGCTGATTTAGAAAAATGTGACATTGGTCTAGCACTATAAACTGTAGTTTTGGGATGAGCAGTATTAACAAGCCTAGCAGTATTAAGTGATCTTAGGCTAGTTTTCATTAAAACTGATCTTGGAACCATGTTCCTGTAAGCAATAGGGTGAGCCTTTTTAGCAAAATAATTATAATTCACCCTTGTATAATTATTCCCAGATACCACCCTTTCCCTTTGATGGTAATTGCAGTTAGCCTGCACATGGTCAAAACTTCCATAGACAAAACAAGCTTTATTGTACATCACAAAGTCACTTCCTAGCTGTTGGGACTTCTGATTATTCACAACTGATGATGTTAATTGAGTCTAAGTGGAGAGAGTATTCTGTAATCACACAGACTATACTCGAACACACAACTATCAACGACATTGAGAAGATATCTGATCTTTCTATCGACTCCTACACTCTTGATAGAGCCTTCTATAGGACACATCTAGCGGATCGTGTCTCTAACATCTAGTAAATTGTGCTAGTATGCAGTACCGAGTAGGGCGAACGGGATGAGCGGCTATGGTGGAAGGCGGGGGCGGGGAGTGTTGATGCACACTGAGATGTATTCTTGGCGAGAGATTGAGAACTTTAGACTGTTGTCAACGTTAAGGCTCTGGTGACACGTTGCGAGGGGTCGTGCTGGAGTCTGTACTTGACTCGGCGGGTGCTAATATATTAAGTGGCGAGAGACACACAGATATGCAGACATTCTACACAGGAGGGATATCGAGTGTCTATATAGTGGTAGCTCATGTTAGTTATCATAGAGAGTGAGACGAATCTAATAGAACATTCATGGCATTACAGAACATTAGAGACGACATAGTCTACGGAGGGGGGACGATGGATATAGAGAAGTTACCTCATTTTACGAGATGCAACACCACAATATAGAGACTCATCATCTCATCATCGAAGGAAGATCTGTCACGCTAATGTACGTATCATTACAAACAGAGGGATCTAGAAGCGAAAAGATTGATCACAACAGGCATAGAGCAGGTACTACACTATTTCGAACGATTTGCGAGAGAGAGGATGGGAATGGACACACACACACAGTGTGTATTATAGTTGGGTGCTGAGGTACAGATCTGCGGAGATAATTGTAGACTATTGAAAACATTATGATTCTCTATAGGTGTGGTTACACTTTCTAAATTAGCGCGTAGAGACTATTTGATGCGAGGAGTGTCTGGTCTAGGTAGTGAAGCTGTAGGCAGTCATGATATAGGGCGATTCCACTGGTACTTGTGGTAGTTTGTATGGTTGACATATACAACTTGTGGGGTAGTTTATCAGGTTTTCTTTGGTCACACTATAGTCACAACGAGAGGATAGGACTCTTAGAAAGAATATATGAGAGGGGTGGGAGCACATTTGCACTACATCTTTTATGAGATATTAGGGAGGGGTGTAATAGTGTAGTATAGCACACCTGCGCGTTGACTCTAGAGAGGCGTGGCACTTGGATTGGGGTTTCTACTGTTCTCATGACAAGTATGCAGAGGATCATCGGAGTTGTGCACAGTATTCAGATACTGCTAACGCGAGGGGATGAATAGAGGTATGAGATATATGTAGAGATAATTGGCACAGTGGATTAGTGTGTAGAGAGAATGGTTGTTTGGGGGGCACGCTGCTGAAGTGTGTTGAGACACGTGAGTAAGAGCTGGGGGTGGATGTGGGGTGGATGAGTTGAGCTTAAGAGTGGGAACAGGAGTAGCGGAGTGTCCTAGTGGAGTGAGAGTGGCGTAGGATTGTGGTGGAGGGTAGTGGTGAGGGAGGATGAAACTATTGGGGGTAGGGATATGAGAATGAATCTATTTTACTATATGTGAGGGGGAGGGTGTCAGTATAGTAGAGATGTGCTGGACTTGCGTTTAGACGAGGGATGAGATGTCAGGATCTGCAAGTGAGGATTGCTTGGAGAGGTTGATCTTAGGAGTATTCTCACATAGTGAGTTAGTGTGAGTGGTGTAGAGTGATGAGGAGAGGTGAGGTGGTTGGCGTTGAGGTGTGTCAAGGTGTGTGTGATCAGTTCTTCGGAGATTTGGAAGTTTATGAACTGAGTGTTTTGGCAAGAGCGATGTGACGTCTGCTAGGGTAGTTTATTTGATGAGGTAGTGTGAAGGGTGGGGCAGTAGGGCTGAGTCATGTATTGAGGATCTTTAAAATGATTATGTTATCTACGGTGTTCAGAGGAATCCGATCTAGTTGTAGTTGATACACGACTGTGGTAGACTGTGAAGGGGTTTTTTGTGGGTGGTGGGGTGCAACGCGGGGACTTATATTATTCACCAAATGTTTGCAGAGAGTCGTGGTTGTATATTTGAATGGTCCGTCAGGACAGGAACATGGTCCAGTAGGGCGAGCACGTAGGGAGGCAGTGGCGATCGATAGTAGATATTCTTTGTGGACTAGGTTATTTATAAAGTCAAAGTAGGTATTGACTGTGTGAGAGGTTACTATGGTAGCTGTGCTGTGGACTGGGTGTGTCCGACTACTCACTTAGTGTCTAAATTTAAGCAAGACTACAAGACATTCCAACAATGAAGATTTTAGGATTGATATGAGATTATGAAAGAGATAGTGTCGAATTCGATACGGTGGGGTCAAGTTTTAGACTCATCACTAAATAGTGATAGGACGCACTTATGATGAGTGGAGACTATAGATTATTGTGACAGATGTGGAGTCAGTTGTGAGAGTGTAGGGGATTCACCTAAAGTCTACATGTAGGTAGGTACACAGTCGAGGACTAGGCGAATAGGACTAGAGCGGGTCACAGCGTTAGAGGTTTTACTTGTTGTGCAAGGTCACTTATGAGTAGGAAGATACGAAGAGTAGAGTGACACACGTCAGGACTAGGTAGGAGGGTGAAGTGATAGCGAGGATATTCACGGTGTGGAGTTGTGGAGAGATGATTATGATTTGATTGTGTAAGGTTGGACTATGGGCGAAGTCAGTCATGCGAAGTGAAATATCACACAGTGAGTAGGACACGTGTGACTGACAACTTGGTGGGCACTATGTGCACGACTCAATTGTCGTGGTTAGAGTTCGTGGAGACACTCTGGGGGGATGACTAGTGAGGTGGGTGGGGGAAGGAGGAGGACAGGACTACTGGAGGGGTGATGGTGGGTCTCTAGTAAGCACAGTTTATTGCGTTTTGAACTCTGTTTAGAGCATGAGTCAACAATGTTATTGAGTAGGACTAGGAGAGTAGGCGAAGCGTGGTGACTGTTTACAACACAGGATGAGGTACAAACAATACGTTGGGGACAGTGACAGAATGTGTTAGGGGTGAGTAGGTGTTTGGTTTTAATAAGATGAGACACATGGGCGGGGGTTGCCGGTTGTCACACTGGGCACTCTGAGTTCATTTAGGAGAGTAGGTTGTGTGAGCTATTTTGCTTAATGCACAAGGCTCTATTTGTGTGTTTAGTGTATGAGGATAGTGGTATATGATTGTGTTGGATATGTCGACTATGTGTTATACATTATTTGATGTCTCTATATGGTGAGTGGGAGGGAGGTTATTATTACTCATAGTCATTCTGGGGCACACAATGTGATAGATCAGGTTGGTTGGTATAGTGATATACAGATGTGATTATGTTGATCATGGACTATAAATGGATAGAGTCATTGCATTGGTTTTCAGATCACGAGAGATCACACTCTTATGAGTGTCTACATATTCTGGGGAAGGAAGCAAGTAGACTATGAATGAGAGTGTGAGGTTCTAGTTACATCTATTACCACAATGATGAGTCAGATATCACACAGTCGGAATTACGAAACAGGTAGGTCATGAGTGGGTTTATCCATCATGATCACTTGATTAGGTGTTATGGCTGTGAGTATACAATATATCTACCAGAGTTTGGGAGGTGTGCTATAGTGTTAGTAGAGGGGATACGGGGTACAGTCACACTGTGTGTAGTGGAGTATAGACTTTTTTTAATCTATGTCAGGGAGATGATGAGGTTGTTAGTGGACAATGATGTCATGGATTGAGGTAGAGGTATCACAGTAGAGGTTCTTTGAGTAGATGTGTGAGATCTGTTTGGACATAGGAGGTGCGTTATTATGTTAACTCATGGTGGTCTGTAGTTAGAGTTAGAGTAGGTGGTAGTGATGAGTATGTGGATAGTGTATTGAGTGTCTGATCTTAAGTCAGGAAGTTCTCTCAGTTTTTGACGATACATTTTGGTAGAAACTATAGAGAGGTCATGCGTCTTATTTTGGTGTGTAGTCTCGATGAATGTCTATTTATGTATACTGTGCTGTACTCAGAGTGGTGTAGGTTGGTGACAGCGGTTCTTGATGTGATGAAGAGACAGGAGTACAGTGGTTGTTTAGTGGGGGTTATACATGATGGGATATAGTGTTACGATTGCGTAAGATTTAGGACACCAATATATGGGTGTGAACTGGCATTGGTCGTATTGTCATGGTGTGTAGGAGAATCGGGATGTGCTTAGAGGAGGGGCGAGACGAGCACATGGGGGAAGCAGCTGGAGTTGAGAGGTCACGACATATGTCTAGTACACGGGGAGGGAGTTATGACACTGTGTGGAGATTATAGAGTGACATGTAGAGTATATTGTCACATGGCTGTAGTGTGCTCTCTAGTGTTAACATGTGATGTTATGTGTTGAGGGTGGAATTGGCGTTCACCGTGTATTTTACGGACTCTTTTTGAGGGGAGATGTCTTAGTGAGGAGGTGGAGTGAGTATCACATTTGTGGAGTGTTACACTATGTGTCTGAGGGTACAAAGTGATGATGTGAGACAGAAGGGTGTCTGTTGTGTCACTTCACATACACACGCGTGTGCTTTGTGACGTACACTATTAGAGGATGTGTTGGCTAGATCATAGACTCAGGCTGAGTGAGGGTCATAGGGAGTATAACTTATATTCTCAGGTGTAGAGGAGGAGTATCAGCCACTATTCCAAAGGAAAGTGGATAGAGGTGTGTATATGTCAAGTCTTAGTTTGATTGGATATGTTTTATGTCATAATGAAATATCATTTTGATTGGATTTATTATGGAAATATCATATCACTGTTCGGGCCATCATAATTCAGAGGTCATGTAGTAAACGTTTGAGGAGCCATGACACTTTAAATCGTAAATCCAGCAAACTCGTCAAAACGTATACCCAAATGAAACTCTTCACATGAAGCTCCCTAGTAATGTGATACATTATAGTTTTAAGTTTCTTCAAAAGCTAGAATAATTTGTTTTTATAATTAATATAAAAATATAATATTTTATAAGTTTGCAAAATTGGCAATATATACCCTTGGTTTATAAACTTTTACAAGTTTAGTCCTTTATATAAAAAGTATATATATTAAACCTTTAACTTTAAAACTTGGCAAAATAGGTCCTTATAGTTATAGCTTTAAGAAAATGACATTTTCAGCCCCTTTAGTTATAGATTTTAGAAAGTTACGATATATACCCCTATGCATGGAAACTTTTGCAAAACAAGTCCAAAATACCATGCAAGGTTATTTTAGATTCCAAATGATATTTACAGGTTATAGCTTATTAATATAAGCTAAAATAAGAAGTTTTAACGTAACAAAAGTTTATAAAAAGGATTCCTTAGCTAGAAAATCAAAACGGGTCGTTTTTAGGGTTTTTACCAAAAACACATAGATTTGAGGATTCAAAGCTTCAAATGAGAGTTCATATATGATCTTAAGAGTATTATGAACATTACTGTACATAATATAAGCTTATGGAATAAGATCTTATACTTACTTGAGCGAAAATGGGTCGAAATGGGGTTTTCAGGTTTGTACGCCTAGTAACGACTTCAAGGCTTTAAGTTTCTTGATTCTTGGCTTCTATTATGAGCTTAGGGACTTCTCTTGATCTTCTATTACTGCTATGGAAGGCTAGAATTCCATTTGAGGGTATGAGATGAGATGTGTGGGATGAATTGAAAGGGGTGTATGTTTCGGCTATTTATAGGGGAGAAAGACCCTTGGTGAGAAAGTTATGGGTTTTCTTATTGTCAAGACTAGTAGTGATGACAATAGAGAGCTAGTAGGGTAAGTCTTATAAGCTAGAAACTAGCCATGAAGTATTGGAGGGGTGTTTGTAGGCCACAACATACAAGAAGGAGAAAGGAGGTGATGAGGCCTCTTGGTGACCAAGTAAAGTAGTTGAGATGCTTAACAAAGAGGTTTTCTAGAAGCCTTGGAGCTTAAGGTGGTGATGGATGTACTTGTAAGCAGCTTAGGGAGGTAGTAGCTTAGTCTTAGAGGTGCTTGAGGTGCTAGGTTGGTTTAAAATGGGTCAAAAAGGAAGAAAAAGTGTATCGAGTTGAATTAGGGCTCGTATAGGGTTTTTAGGGTTTAATTTTAAGTTAGGGTTAGTGTTTAGGATAGATTAAGGTTTAGTATTAGTGTTAGGATTGAGATTAGGGCTTAGGATTAAGGTTTAGGGTTTAGTTTTAGGTTTAGGGTTTAGGATGAATTAGGGTTTAGGTTTAAGGTTTAAAAGTCATGCATTAAGTACTTGTACCTTTTGCTAAAGTGGTGTAAAGTTTAAACATGGTTTAGGAGCTTAAATGGCCTAATTAGGTTTTTAGGCATTGTTGATTTGTACATTAAGCTTAAATGAGTTGTACATTGACTTAGAGGGAAAATATGATTCAAATATTGTGCATTGATACTTGTACACATGCTTTAAAGGCTTGTACATTCATTTTTATATGTATACATTACATATAATTAGGGTTTTGATGTAAACGTTAACGTTTAATGCTTGTTTTGATATAACATTTTAAAAAGTACGTTAAATGGATAATGTACTTGATAAAAATGATATTAAGATATAGACTTGACATATTAAGATGTTTATATGATATAAACATAGATATATATGGCATTGATAGAGGTTGCGTGAGCTCGTTTACTTTAGAGATGCAAGTTACGTTGCATAATGAGATAAAGCAAAAAATTTCCTTGTAAGAAGGTAATATATTTATAATAGATGGATATTACATTGCATCTAATTTAATAGACGGGAAATTACATTGATGAAAATTGCGGGTTGTTATATTAACAGCATTAACCTGATTTGCCCTCACAGCATTAACTAGTGCTGAATTTGGCCTAGCAGTATTAACTACTTTTGGCCTAGTAGTATAAAATTTTCCCTTAGCAGTATTAACTTTTTTGCTAAAATTTATGTTAGTTAATGTTGTTCTTATTTGATAAGGCCTATATACAGTTGATTGTCTGATTTAGAAAAACATGACATTGGTCTAGCACTATAAACTGTAGTTTTGGGATGAGCAGTATTAACAGGCCTAGCAGTATTAAGTGATCTTAGGCCAGTTTTCATTAAAACTGCTCTTGGAACCATGTTCTTGTGAGCACTAGGGTGAGTCTTTTTAGCAGAATAATTGTAATTCACCTTGTATAATTATTCCTAGATACCACCCTTTCCTTTTGATGGTAATTACAGTCAGCCTGCACATGGTCAAAACTTCCACAGACAAAACAAGTTTTATTGTACATCACAAAGTCACTTCCTAGCTGTTGGGACTTTTGATTATTCTAGTTTCTTTGATTTCTCCTAGGAGTTTGTGACCTGTACATTTCAGCATACTTAACTGATTTCCTAACTGGTTTTTCTTGTTGTTTAGCTTTAATAAATTCTATCTTAGCAATAGTAGGAAAAGCAGTTTTCTTCTCTAACCTATCATCTGACACCAACTCCTCAACCAATAGGGCATCAAGAGATTCCCTAACCTTATTAGAAATATCTTCACTAACACTCTTACTAGTCTTAGGCCCATAGCCTTCAAACTCAGGCTGTTGGAACTCCTCTAGACTAGAGTAGGACAAATCAAGATTTGGGGGTGAAAATAACCCTGTATGTGGAGGTTGAACAACATTATAACTTACAAACCCCACACCATTTCTACTTTTATCAGTTATTTGACTCTTTATTAATTTGTCTATACTCTTATAAGCATTATCAAAATTTTCAATTTTAAGTTGATTGCTTTCTTTTTCTTGCTTCTTTTTCTTTTAAGAACAGCATGTTGCTCACAAAAAATAACCTCATTCTTTTTGTAAAAGACAAGTTGCTCTTCTACAAATGCTAACCCTCTTTTATAAGTAGCTAAATTGAACTCATATTTGTTAAACTCTATTCTTAAATCATCAAGTTAAGTTTTAAGAGTTTCAAAGATTTTTAGACAGGTTTTTAACAAGTTTTGTCATTATGTACCTCAGAGTCTGAAAAAGCCATAAGAGCCATGTTTGTAGGAACTTCATCATCTGCTATATAGCTCCAGTCAAAACCAGCTCCATTAATAGCCACCATGGCTTTGGAAGAAGTTTCTTCCACATTTACAGTTCTTCTAGAGCTATCTTGATTCCTGTTCCTGCTATCTTGGTTCCTAGGTCCTCTGCATTCCCTTGCAAAGTGTTCCATCTTGTGGCACTTAAAACATACCACCTTGGACTTATCATATCCAGCTGTGTCACTCCCATTGATAGTGATTTTTCTACTAGTTTTCTGAAAAACCCTTCATTAGGAAGTGCCATCAGTAACATACTTCTTACCTTCACATCATTCTTCTTTTAAACATTTTCTTCAGTAGTGACAAGACCTGGTATTAGTGAAGTTGAGGAACCATGAGCATTTTTTGTTGTTTAAGGTACCTGCATCACTTAATTAGCATTACTACTTGAGTACTAGCAGTGCAAACCGATTGAGTGGAAGCAAGATTAACTTGAGTGATAGCATACTAAACTCCAAAAGCAGTATTAACTTCATAAGTACTGCTAGGATGACACAAAAGACAATTATGAGAACTTGAGCTGTTAGCTTGAGCTTGCAGTTCCTTTAACCACTTGTTCAACAATCATGAAATTGTTTGTAACACCTCCTTAATTGACATATAGCAGCGGAAGCTAAATTGGGGTATTACTTCATGAATCAACAGTCATAATCATAGAAAATGACTCAAAAGAGATGTTGGAAAATTTAGTTATCATTTAATAATATATCAGAGTTTTACAAAAGAGGTCCCAAAGTACATTGAAAACAAAAAGTTGAATGATAACAATTTGACGTCCTCTAGTCCAATGCCACTAACTCCGTGACATAGGATGCTATTACCTGAGATAAACATGCTAAAAGGGTCAATACAATGGGTTGAGTTTAATCACGCAGTATGAAAAGTAATTTTTTAATACAAGTCATCATAAGTGGTAATAATTGTACAACTACAATTATCATAGAAAACAATATCATGTTATTGCACTAAGCTCATGGACAACCTGAAACCTAAAGATATCACAAGTAATAGCCCCATCGGCTGCGTTTGACCTAACACCCTGATTTTCCACAAATGAAAATGCGTGCCTGTATGGTAGTTCATTGTTATCTACTCGGAACGGGAAGTTCAGAACCCAATAGATCTATTCACGCATTTCACGTTTACTCAACCAGTAACGTTCATTACAAGTAATTTAACGGTTCATATATGAGACCCTCCTTATGGCAAATGGAGGTACTTAGGCAATAATATATTAGGATAGAATACAGTTAAAAATACTTGTATTCATGGTTTATAGCATGTATCTCCCCACGGGATTTAGAAAACATGTAAAGATGGGACTATGAACTCACCTTGATAAGGTAGTTGATTGATTTGAAATTTAATTCAAATGAAAGTAAACAGCCTCGTCACACAACCTGGGGTAATATGTCAAGTCTTAGTTTGATTGTTTATAATTCAAACTTTATTTCATAAAGTTTAACGTGATTTTGGTTTATTAGTTTGTGAAAACATCGTATCACTGTTCGGGCTATCGAGGTCATGTAGTAAACGTTTGAGGAGCTAGGACACTTTAAATCGTAAATCCATCAACTCATTAAAACGTCTACCCAAATGAAAACTCCTCACATGAAACTCCCTAGTAACGTGATACGTTATAGTTAAATAATAAGATTTTATCATTTTAAGTTTCTTCAAAAGCTAGTAGATGATAAATTATGTTAAATATATAACATAATTGTTTTATAAAGTTTCGATCGATGATTGATAACGATAAATGTGTCGGGTTTTAATAAAATCAAGTTTTGTAATATTAAAATATATTTTTATAATAAATATAAAAATATTACATTTTATACCCTTATGAATATGAAAACGAGAATATCTACCCTTGGTATATATATATTTACAAATTTAATCCTTTATATATAACTTTATATAAATTTTACCCTTAACTTAGAAAATTGGCAAAACAACCCCTTGTGGTTTCAGGTTTAGGATAATTAAATTTTTGGCCTGAAAAGTTAATAAGTTTCAAAAGTTACAATATATACCCCTAAAGTACAAAACGATTACATTTTAAGTCCAAAACCATACACTTGGTATTTTTTGAATCCAATTCAGTTTTGTAGCATTTAGCTTATTATAATAAGCTAAAATAAGTTGAATTTACAAACTTAATAAGCTTATAGGTTATAAAAATGAGCTTATGAGCTCGTTTATCCAATTAGGGTGCGTTTGGCTTTAAAATTAGAATCCAAAAGCTTAGAGCTTATAGGGTTTGTTTCCATGTTTATAAAAATGTTATTATAGTTTATAGAAATAGCTTATAGGACCAGCTTATAGCTTTTAGCTTATTAGGGTTTTGAAATTAGGGTTTTAAGGTTTTAAGGGCACGGTTTGGTTTAGGAAAACCAAACAAATGGTTTAGCTTATTCAAGTAGTTAAATCATAACTTATATATGATCTACAACATAATAAGAACTTATAGAACAAGTTTAGAGACTTACAAGTACACGAATGGGTGAAACGGGTCGAAAATGGTGATATGTAACCCGATAACTAAGGAGATCAATCAAGAACTTCTTCCTTTCTTAAACTTGGCTTCTATTTGGCTTAAACTTCCTTTCTATTCTTCCTTAGCTCGGCTAGAACACCATTTGAGAGAGTTTTAAGTTTGGTTGTAAGTTATGAAGGTGTGTATGTGGTTTGGCTATATATAGGGACGAATAAAGTGGAGACCAAGGGTTTTGAGTGGAGTGGTGGCCAAGTTGGATAAAGTGATGGCCAAGGGTTACTAGGTATTACTAAGGAGAGCTAAGACTAGCAGAAAGGTGTTAAGAGGTGGTGAGGGGTTCGGTTATCATAGGAGGTAACAAAGGGGTTTTCTTGGTGTCCAAGGTGGTGAGAAAGGTGTGTGGGTGGTTGCTTAGTGGTGACAAGGTAGTGACAAGTAGGTGGATCATGGTGGAGGGAGGGTGGTTGCTTTGTTTTGGTTCGAAACTAGGTGAACTAGTTTAGGGTTTTAGGGTTTTCGTGTAGGGTTAGGGTTTAGGATTAGGGTTAGGACGAGCTAGGGTTAGGATTAGAGAGGGAAAAGTGTTTAAATATGATGCATTGGAGTGCTTGTCGTTAGTGCTAAAGAGGTGGTACGAAATCCTTAAGAAAATAAAGGGAAATGAGCTAGTTTGAATTCGTGCTTTGTTAACTTGTACTTTGGTCTTAAAAGGGTTGTACATTGGTTTAGGAGGGAAAAATAATTTAAATATTATGCATTGTACACTTCTACATATGCCTTGAAAGCTTGAACATTTATTTTGTATGTAAACATTACATATAGTTAGGGTTTTGTTGTAAACGTTAACGTTTAAAATCCGTTTTGATATAACGTTATGGAAAGTATGTTAAATAGATAACGTATGGTAAAAATGGAGTTTAAAACATATTTCTTGACGTATTAATGTAAGTTACGTTACATTATGGATGGAATAAAGCAAAAATCTTTCTATGAAAATGGTTGCATCTAATTTAATAGATAGAAATTACATTGAGGAAAATTGCATCTAATTTAATAGATGGTTAATTACATAAAGGAAAATTGTAGGTTGTTATATCTTCAATTGGAAGATACTGAAGGAATTAAATGTCTACCCAATGCTGATATTTTTGAGCAACTTGCTTTAATGGGTATGAAAAACCTTCTCAAAAACTTACATTCTATAAAGTTTGCTTTTCTCCTCACTGGAAGCTTTTGATTCATACTATTCTGCAATGCCTAAGTGCTAAGTGTACTGCATGGAACGAATTTAGTAGCACTATGGCCTCTGCAATAATCTGCTTAGCCACAAACAAGAAATTCAACTTTTCTAAGTATATATTTGAAAGTATGGTAAAGAATGTGGATAGTAGTGTCAAATTTCTAATGTATACAAGGTTTGTGCAAGTCTTTCTGGATAAACAAGTTGGTGATATGTCTACTCATGATGAAATTTTTGTTACACCCTCTCACACAAAGAAGGTATTTGGCAATATGAAAAGGGTTGGGAAAGGATTCTCTGGAGTCGTTACACCCTTATTTCCAACCATGATGGTTCAAGCTCAGGAAGAAATGGGTGAAGGTTCAGCTAATCCCACT
The DNA here is from genome assembly GCA_026074375.1 of Tanacetum coccineum. Classification (NCBI taxonomy): domain Eukaryota; kingdom Viridiplantae; phylum Streptophyta; class Magnoliopsida; order Asterales; family Asteraceae; genus Tanacetum; species Tanacetum coccineum. Next base: position 19,210 of record BQNB010016136.1, read on the forward strand.
GATCCCCATCACACACCCATCATTACTCAACCATCAACATCAAAACCACAGAAGAAGCAAAAACCAAGGAAGCCAAAGAGAAAGGACACTGAGCTACCTCAGTCTAGTGGTCCTACAGAACCTATAGCAGATGAGGTTGCGAATGAGGAAAATGTCCCTACATATTCTAATGATCCACTACTCAATGGTGAGGATAGTATAAAACTCAAGGAATTGATGAAACTTTATACCAACTTACAAAACAAGGTTCATGATTTGGAACATACAAAGACCACTCAGGCATTAGAGATTGAAAGCTTAAAAAGGAGGGTAAAAAGCTTGAGAAGAAGCAAAGGTCAAGAACTCACAAGCTTAAAAGATTGTACAAGGTTGGTCTAAGTGCTAAGGTTATCTCCTAAGATGGATAAGCTAGTTTGGGTGATCAAGAGGATGCATCCAAACAGGGAGGAAAATTCTTGATATTAATGCTGATGAAGACATCACTTTGGATAGTACTTATTTGGATACTAATCCTAATATGGTTAGAGTGCATAATCTTGATGGTGATGAGGTGTTTGTAGAAACTGAAGAGCCTGTGGTTAATGCTGCTACAAGTACAAGTATAATTCCAGTTAGTGCTGCCAAAGAATTATCTGATGTTGACATAACTTTAGCTCAAGCACTAGAAGAATTAAAGAATACTAAACTCAAGGCTGTTACAACTGCTGCTACAACAGTTACAACTGCTGTTACAAGACCCAAGGCTAAAGGTCTTGTTATTCAAGAGCAGGAGCAAGCTTCTACACCATTAACTTCTTTAAAGGACAAGGGTAAAGGAATCATGGTTGAAGAACCTTTGAAGATGAAGAAGAAAGATCAAGTTCTCTTTGATGAACAAGAAGCTATAAGGCTACAACTTAATTTAATGAGGAAGCAAGGATTGAAAGAGAAAAGGAAGAAGCCAATGCTGCCTTAGTTGCACAATGGAATGATATTCAGGATAAGGTTGAGACAGATTATGAGTTGGCTCAAAGTCTGCAACAAGAGGAACAAGAAGAGTTGACTATTGAAGAAAAGTCTAAACTATTTTAGCAACTCTTAGAGAAAAGAAGAAAATTCTTTGCAGCAAAAAGAACAGAGGAAAAGAGTAACAGACCACTAACTAAAGCTTAACAAAGGAGTATAATGTGTACCTATTTGAAAAACATGGAAGGATGGAAGCCCAAAGATTTAAAGAACAAGTCTTTTGCAAACATTCAAGAATTGTTTGAAAAAGCAATGAAAATGGTGAACACCTTTGTTGACTTCAGAACAGAGTTGGTGAAAGGCACTGAAAGGGAAGAAAGTTTTAAGAGAGATAAGACAATAGGACAAGAAAGCAGTGTAAAGAGAGCAGGAGATGAGCTAGAATAAGAGAAGGCAAAGAAGCAAAAGATAGATGATGGTCAAGAAGAAGCTAAGATGAAAGAGCTAATGGAAGTTGTTTCTGACGAAGAAGGTGTATCAATTGATGCTATTCCTTTATCTACTAAGCCTCCAAGCATTGTTGACTACAAGATCATTAAAGAAGGAAAGATCAACATCTATCAAATTATAAGAGCTGATCGAAGTTCAAAGAGGTACTCAGCCGTTATTCATATGCTTAGAAACTTTGACATGGAAGATTTGGAAACTCTATAGTGTTTGGAAGCATCCTCTTGGTGATTAAAGAAGCTTTGAATGAAACTTGAGGATTTTGAAGATAAATATCAAGTTTAGGGGAGGATTGTTGGGATTAAAAGCTTCTTGATGCTGTTTGGAGTTAATATTGTTCTTGTTAAAGATAATGATGCTCAAAGGAATTAATATTGCTAAGGTTAGAGTTAATGATGTTAAGCAAAACTTAGTGCTGTTAGTAATATTTATGAATAATATGCTAAGTGGTTAGTACTGCTAGTTACTACTGCTAGTGTAAGTTACTACTACTAGTGTATATTAGTACTGTTAGTTACTACTGCTAGTAATGTTAGTACTGCTAGAGTACAGATAGTACTGCTAGAGTAAAGTTAGGACTGCTAGTGTAACTTAGTACTGCTGATGAAGAATGAAGAAAATATTCTAAGTAGTTAATGCTGCTTGTGTTCAGCTATGTCACACCCCGCCAAGGCGGAAATGCAAGGCGCGACATAATAGGATATTAACATAGCACATGATATCTTTATAGAGAAATACTAAATAGGGTAATAAATGCAAAGACACAACGTGTCATGAAAACATCCACAATCCAACGACAATATAAGGGTGATAGGGGTTACCATCCTTTTTTTTGTTTTTTTAAACTTAAAAAGTAAAAAAAAATTTTTTGGTTTTTGTTATTTTTAATAAATTGTTTTATGTTTTTTAAATTTGTGATATGTTTTAACAAGTCTTACAATATCAAAACAAAGTCTAAAAAAAATCAAACAAACATATTGCTCGAATAAAACAGCATAGCAAAATCATAGATCTTCAACTTGCATCTTATGGTCTCACTAGCAACTCTCCTAGCCTCAATGCTTATTACTTGAAGTACCTGAAAACGATGCTAAAACACGTCAACACTAGGTTGGTGAGATGTCATAGGTTTTAGACACCAACCTCAAAACATTTCAAAGACAATTCAAACATTACTGTGATAAAGATAAAAAGTTGCATAGCATATCATGAAACTATCACATACACAAATCATTCAGCTCCAATTAACACATTCACATCAATATAGCTCAAACAAAATAGTTCAGTTCAAATAGAAGCTCGGCTCAACCCAATTAGGAAGGGAAATGATCCAACTACTCCAATCCAACCCTAGCTCCACTTGTCATTCTCATTCACACATAGCAAGTAATAGTCATAAGCATAATTTCATGCATTTCAGCTCAACCATCAAATATCACAGTGAATTATAAAACATTCAATACTCATTGCATCGTTTTCACCCCAATGAAAAATCTTAGAAAAGATAGGGGCTATGACACTCACCTGCTGCGCTGCTACAAGCAATTATACTCCTTGCTCAAAACTATAACATATAAACTTTCGTTACAATTGGCAAACTAAAATGCTTAAACCAACGTATCAACCCTAATTGATGGATTATTATATTCTAGTCATATTCCTTACCGCATTTTCTATCATTTTTGTAACACTTTTAACCTTTTATACCTTACACACTTGTACCTCACCCTTTACAAATTTTCTGCATAAAATGTATATTTTTCACCCGACAAGTGTGACCAAAAACCCCAACCAAATGGTGTCCAAAAATTCTACCAAAAATTTACAGACTTCCTATATGTCTTATGAGACCCCAAAAGTTGCCCCATAAACCCTACCCTTTTATAAACCTCAATTAGAAAATTGTTTTCACAAACTGACCCAGATTTGCCCGAAAAACTGACCTCCCAAAAGTTTGGTACAAGCTGACCACTTTAAAATTATTATTATTTTCTAAAAAAATTCAGAGACCTCACACAATATATGATTAACCATAGTTAAAAAAAAAATATATGGGGGGGGGGGGGGGGGGGGGGGGGGGGGGGGGGGGGGGGGGGGGGGGGGAAAAATATAATATATATAAAAAAGGTTTTTTTTTTTTGGGGGGTTTTTGTTGGGGGGGGGGGGGGGGGGGGTTTTTTTGGGGGGTTTTTTTTTTTTTTATTAATTGGGTTAGGATGTTGTTGAGTTGGTGGGGATAAAAATTTAATAGCAAAATCAAAAATTAGCAGTTTTTGGTGTAGATCTTGCAATGGATATTTGACCACTACCGACCGCTAAACTGTTGGGGCCGGAGTTTCTAAAACAGACTCGAAAAGCTACATTTAAAAAAAAAAGAATCATTTCAATTGTAATTCTCATCTAGAGATATGAAAGGTCCGTGATGTTGACAAACTTTTCTGCCTGAATTTTCAATTCCAATTTAACCTACTTAACACTCATTACACCATTTAATATAATCCTAATCATGCATAAGCTTCACCATAACACTAATTACCCATTAAAATCAGTAATTTTATTAAAACCCAATTTTTGATAAACCCTAATTTAATTTTTCTATAATTAACTCTAATTCCATCAAAGACTAGAATTACAAAATTAATATAGTGACTAACGATAAACATGCTATACACTTGAGTAAAACAAATGTTTTTTTTTTTGATTCCTTCTTGCTGCCGACGATCACAAGGGGAGGAGGGGAAAAATGGTTAAATGTTCCCTAAATCTTGTATTTATACCCTTAATATCCTATTTAAATTAAAACTCTAATTATTATTTTTTTTTTCCTCCAACCGACTAAACCAACCGGCCCATTTTTTTATTTTCTTTTTTTTTTCTTTTTTATTTATTATTATTATTTGATTTTACTAATTACCTTAAATTTTTGTAATTATTTAAGTCCATATAACTATACCTTTTTATTTAAACGTAAATTACCACGCTTTCTAAAAATAACTTTTCATTTCTAAACTCTCTTTCTAAATATGGAAAGTTACACATAACTTCCATATTTCTTTTCACACTTGCTCAAAATCTCATGCTCATATGATAAGATGATCATCAAATTTCTAAAATAATCTCATTCACGCTCATAACTTCTCATTTCTAGTCAAATAATCACCAAATCACATAAATTCACATAAAATAACACACAATTAGAATCTAAGAGCACATTCTAACCTGATCAAATCACGCGGTTGCTACATTATCCCCACCTTAAGGGAATCTCGTCCCGAGATTCAACTAGTGCTTTCCACATCACGGCTCGCAAACAAATGAGGATACTTCGACTTCATATGGTCCTCACGTTCCCAAGTATACTCTGGGCCACGCTTAGAGTCCCATCTAACTTTCACAATCGGGATCCTACTACGCTTTACTCTCTTAATTTCTCGATCCATTATCTCTACAGGCTCTTCAACAAAACGCAAGGTCTTGTCGACTTTAATTTCATCTAAAGATACATGCAATCCTTCCTTGACCAAACACTTCTTCAAGTTAGACACATGAAATGTGTCATGCACACCTACTAACTCATCAGGCAACCTTAATCGATAAGCAACTGGTCCGATCCTCTCAAGGACCTCAAACGGACCCACATACCTAGGTGACAGTTTTCCTTTCTTTCCGAAACGCATAACACCTTTCCAGGGCGATACTTTCAACAACACTCTATCCCCTACATTAAATTCTGCCACTTTCCGACCGCTATCAGCATAACTTTTCTGACGATCTCTCGCCATTTGAAGCTTCTCTTTAATTACCACTACCTTGTCAGTCGTTTCCTGCACCAACTCAGGACCGATCAAACTACCTTCACCTATCTCCGCCCATAAGACTGGTGACCTACACTTTCTTCCATATAGAGCCTCGAATGGAGCACATCGAATGCTACTATGGAAACTATTATTATAAGAAAACTCGGCCAACGGTAAATGGGTATCCCAGCTACCACCAAAATCTATGACACAAGCTCGCAGCATATCCTCCAAAGTCTGTATCGTACGCTCGCTCTGTCCATCGGTTTGAGGATGATAAGCGGTGCTCATATCCAAACGAGTTCCTAACGCTTTCTGAAATGTCTGCCACAGTCGCGATGTAAACCTCGCATCGCGATCTGAAATGATCGACACTGGAACCCCATGACGCGCAACAATTCTGTCCAAATATACCTTTGCCAGCTTCTCAGTACTAAAATCCTCCCGAATAGCTATAAAGTGAGCTGACTTGGTTAACCTATCCACCACAACCCATATTGCATCATGACCACTACTCGTTCTAGGCAACTTTATTATAAAGTCCATTGTAATGTTTTCCCACTTCCATTCCGGTATCTCAGGCTGTTGCAATAAGCCCGATGGTCTCTGATGTTCGGCTTTTACCTTTGCACAAGTCAGACACTCGCTGACATACACCGCGATGTCCTTCTTCATCCCTGGCCACCAATACATATCTCTCAAATCATAGTACATTTTATCCGCACCAGGATGTACAGAGTACCTAGATTTATGCGCCTCGTCCATTATAACTGTCCTTACTCCTCCCATCAATGGAACCCATACTCGATCCATAAAATACAAGCTTCCATCCTCTTTCTTTTCCATCTGCTGAACTAAGTTATACAACTTTTCTTCCCGTACATCTTCCTGACTCAAAGCTTTACCCTGTGCCGCCACAATCATACCTTTTATCCCGGACTGGATGGTTAATGCCATTGCCCGTACTTGCCTAGGCTTCAACCTCTCTTTTCTACTAAGTGCATCTGCCACCACATTGGCTTTACCCGGATGGTACCTTATCTCACACTCATAATCACTAAATAATTCGATCCACCTCCTCTGACGCATATTCAACTCTTTCTGATCGAAGATGTGCTGCAAACTCCTGTGATCTGTGTAAATTACACTCTTTGTACCGTACAGATAATGCCTCCATATCTTCAAAGCAAACACCACAGCTCCTAATTCAAGATCATGTGTAGTATAGTTCTTCTCGTGAATCTTTAACTGTCTTGATGCGTAGGCAATCACCTTGTTTCTTTGCATCAAAACGCAACCCAATCCTCTATTCGAAGCATCACAGTACACTACAAAATCCTCTACTCCATCGGGAAGTGATAAAATAGGTGCATCACACAACTTACTCTTCAACAGCTGAAAGGCTTCCTCCTGCTCCGCACCCCACTCGTACTTCTTATTCTTCTGAGTTAGCAAAGTAAGCGGTTTTGCAATGCTAGAGAAGTCAGCAATGAAACGCCGATAATACCCTGCCAAACCTAAAAATGACCGAACTTCAGTAGGCGAAGTTGGGGCTTTCCAATTCTTCACTGCCTCAACCTTTCTTGGATCCACGTGTATACCCTCCTGGTTAATCACATGACCTAAAAAGTGTACCTCTTGCAGCCAAAATTCGCACTTGGAAAACTTAGCAAACAGCTTCTCCCCTCTCAATAACTTTAAAACCAACCTCAAATGGTCTTCGTGTTCTTCTTTCGTCTTTGAGTAGATCAAGATATCATCTATGAACACTATCACGAACTTATCTAGATATAGCTTACATACTCGGTTCATCAGGTCCATAAACACTGCTGGGGCATTAGTCAATCCGAAGGGCATCACTGTAAACTCAAAATGACCATATCTAGTTCTAAAGGCTGTTTTCGGTATGTCTTCTTCATGCACACGAAGCTGGTGATATCCCGATCTAAGGTCTATCTTAGAAAAATAACGCGCCCCCTGCAACTGATCAAACAAGTCGTCTATTCTAGGGAGAGGATATCGGTTTTTAACAGTCAACTTGTTTAATTCTCTATAATCAATACACATCCGAAACGAACCATCCTTCTTCTTCACAAATAGCACAGGCGCTCCCCATGGGGAATGACTCGGTCTGATAAAACCCTTGTCTTGTAACTCTTGAAGTTGACTAGACAATTCTTGCATCTCTGACGGTGCTAGGCGGTAAGGGGACCTTGCTACAGGTGTCGCCCCCGCCACCAGATCTATTCGGAATTCTACCTGCCTTAGGGGTGGTAGACCAGGCAAGTCTTCTGGAAACACATCAACATACTCTCGCACTATAGGAATATCGTCTATCTTTGGTTCATCCACCTTCACATTCATCAAGATCTTGTTTTTCCCTACTGCTCGTTCTCCCTGAATCCTAAGCGTTTCACCTCCTACAATAGGTATCTCTACTACTTTCTCATGACAAATAATTACCGCTTTATTTCGAGCTAACCAATCCATACCCACTATGACATCAAAACTTCCATGTCCTAGTGGAATCAAATCAATAGAAAACAGGGAATTTCCTAATTCTAGTTTGCAATCAAGGAAAATCCTATCGACCTCTACCCTTTTCCCATCAGCTATTTCAATCACATACCCGGGACTAACAATACTAGGGCACATACATATTCACAATTCACCAATTCAGAACTTAAACGAAACAATAAACAACAAGACAATGATAATGGATTAAGGTTCAAAGTCCAACTTGTGTGATACCTTTATAATTATGTAGGCCACCAAATTACAAACTGTGTCCTTCACACTGTATACTCATTTCAAAGAAGGCACCTCTCAATGATAGCATGCATTTTCATAAAACCCCAAAATTTCACATAAAAAAATAATCAAATAATTCAAAACACTACTTTCATAAGCACATTAATTTAAAATAACATGTCGTTCAAGATATCAGAGTAGGGGGATAATAAAATGATAGACAACATAGGGATCATAAGATTATAGCAAAATTCAACCTATTTCGCTACTAGAAAGTATAAAGCCCTAATACGCATTTACTTCACCGGGGAGGACTCCCTAGGTTATAGTCTACAGGTTCAAGCACCTAATATCTCTAAAACCTGTGGGACTCTGACTACCCAATCTGTCACAGCCCCGCCTTGCGTTATGCCGCCTTGGCTGTGGGTGTGCCAATCAAATGTTATTAATATCTTTTGAAATTTTGTAAGACATATCTATTTTAATAAATACAACGAGTTATGATTATCAAAACGTCCAATAGTGGTCGTTCCCTTGCCTTGTGTTTGGAATTATTATGACGTCACGTCCCACCGACACTGTTCCAATCTAGGTCCCCTTTTGGGGGTGTGACAAGATTTGGTAATTTATAGCGCCAAAAGGTATTAAGAGAAACCCGGAGTAGAATATCTAGGTCTGGTCTATAACCAGTATGTGATCCTTACGTGCTTTTATGTGTGCCTTATACGTGCTTTTGCTATGGCGTATACCTGAGTACCATTTTGCCTTGAGCATGCTATGTTATGGGTTTACCTCTGCCTTGCGTTTATCGTTTCCTGTGTTTATATTACCTTGTGTGTTTTTTTTGCCCTTGAGCTCTACTTTGCTATGAACTTATGTTTATCTTGCGTTTATCTTTTCTATGTGTTTATGTTTGTCTTACGTATATTTCCCTATTTACTTATATGGAAGTTGTCTATATAAATATTAAACTTTTCTAAGACATTGTGAGTGACACAATGGTCTTGTTTACTTTCAAACAACAATCGTTGGTGAATAATCGCGATGATCTTATAACTTTTCGTTTGTCACTATACATTATACATTTGCATAACTTTTGAAACCCGGTTACAGTCTAACCGGAGTCCGGGGGCCCCGGAGCCACTGATTACCCTACTATTCAACTTTGAAGACGACTTTGAACACCCGCCCCATACTATTGAAACACATACGTCATCTCGTTACGTCTCAATCTTTCTTAATTCTCTGTAACTGTTAGAAACACCATAAGTTCACACACAACTTTAACCCATCACCTCATAACATCCCATTTCTTTTTGGAAACACGACTTTTGAAATTCAACTTATTTTATTTCCTTTACTCCGTTCGATATTGAAGAAAATACTGAAAATGAGACAAGGAATGCGTTGCACGAGGATCAAACGTATTATAACCCAACGAATCACTATTTCTATTAAAGCTATTGCTGCCTATGAGGCAAGAATCCACATGGCTCACAACTAAATGGATTTGGTCGTACGTTAGGAAATCGAGGTGGTAAGGAATGCCAAAAACAAAATAAATGACAAAAGGCCGTGAGAGCTTCAATTGATAGACCAAATAACCAAAAATGGATATGTAGGAAAGTTACCCTACTACAACAAACGTAAGTTGCGCCGCACTGGGCCATGCAATGTGGAGTGCAATAACTACAAGAGAGTTGGCCATACGAGTAAAGATTGTAGGACACCCATTTCAATAATGACTTAGAGACCGCATTGGCAAATTAGAAACCTGAGGTACCTATTATGAGTATGGAAAATCAGGACATTGCAAGAGTGATTGTCTAAATCTGAACCGTGCAAACCGTATTTAGGAGGTAAAAGCTTACAGGAACTCTAACGCCGTCAAATATAATGCTAATGCATAAGGAGAGATTTCTCTTGCCTTGCCTAGTGAAACCAAAATAGACTTGGACCGTAACCCCTAATAAGTTTGCTACTAAGTAATTCCCTGTGAATTTTCGTTGAATTGAGTGATGAAACAAGAGCGCTCTGTTTCATTTGTGTCACTGACGTTTTGTTAGTTACACTTCAATTCTCTAATAATTTATAGAAGGTACTCCTCAAATCTATTACCGTCTTATAACCCATTTCACTATTATTTTATAAACTGTTCTACTAGTATAAACTATTTGGATGTTTATCGTAACACTATACTAAGCATCGAGACATTATAGATACAGAGTTAACTCTAACTGCCATTTATAAAACTAAGATTTTTTTCTTCCTCACCCCCTCAGTCATACGAACCGTTTTGCTAAACTTATTAATCACTTTACTATCGTCTTATTAACCATTTCACTATTGGTTAACAAATTATTCTGATATCATCCTATAAACTATTTCGTTGTCTTCCTATATACCATTTTGTCATTATATTATAAATTATTCTACTATCATCTCATAAACTATTTTCGCCATCATTTTATAAACTAACATGTTTTCATCTTTTAACCTATTTTGTCTTCGTTTATAAACTCTTTTACCATCATTTTATAAACCATTTCGCTAACACCTTATAAACTATCTTGATATCATTTTGTAAACCGTTTTCCCAACATCTTATAATTATCCTACTATTATTTCATAACTTATCTGACTATTATTTAATGAACTAATTCGTTTCTATCTTAACTTATTTTTCGGTCATTTATAAACTCTTTTGCTACCCTATTATAAACTACTTTGAAGTCATCTTACAAACTATTTTGTTGTCACCTCATGAACTATTTTGTTGTTGTTTATAAACTATTTCGCTGTCAATTTATAAACTATTCGTCGTCATCTTATGAACTACTTCGTGTCTTTTATAAACTATTACGTTGCCATTTTATAAACTATTGGGTTGTCAGCTCGTAAACTATTTGTTACCATATTATAAACCCCTTATTGTTACAATAACAACCGCACGTAATTTTCTCGTAAACTATTTTGCTATGTACCTCCGTAAAATAATTGCCGTTGCTGATCCTAGCAAAAAATCTTAGTCGTTATATAAACTACCTTGTTTCATTGTTTTACGAACTGTTTTGTGTATCTTAAGTATATCGTTTACTGGGAGGACGGCATAAGAATTTTAAACATAACACAAGTATGACAAAGTGATCAATTCAATCGTTAGTTCCCTAAAATATACATCGCTTGATTACCTATGTATAATTCAGGAAGGACCATGCAAGGCTGGGAGTAGTCACCATAAAATTTTGTCAATTTACCCTTACTTTCCATCTCTATTTTATTTCTTTTCCCTATATTGTCAATGGGATTATATTGTACTCGTGTTTTATTTAGCGTGCGTATGCGTGAGTCGTGTCGGTCATGTGTATTTGCATTGGTAAGCGCCGAAACTAAGCAGATTTTTCCTCGACCTTAGCATATAGAAACATCATACCCTTGGCTAAGAAACCTAATCATGCTTCCTGTAGTCATGGTAATTACGGATTGTAAGATTCTAGAATGTAATGAACTTATCACTCTAATTGGATTATAACCAAGAGAACTAGGAGATTTCCTTCAATTGACTTACATTTTAGTCAGTTAGAATCACGTAAATTATGAAATTCTCGTATTGACAAAAATTGTGATGGACCTGAAGTTAAAGCAAAGGACGTAATTATTGCAAGTGCATGGAACCTAGTTGATAGAAGCCTCACCTCCGCTGAGTTTAGCCCTTTAAGTGGCGTCGTCCCATCTACCGTAGACACTAAGTACTCTATTGATATAGCCAACGGAAAGAACATAGAAGTTGATACTATCATTAGAGATTGTATACTGAATATTCTGAACCATCCATTCAAGATAGACTTGATGCCCGTAGAACTTGGTAGTTCGACGTAGTCATCGGTATAGGTTGGTTGACAAAGTACCACGACATGATCAATTATGACAAAATGATTGTTCGTATCCCCTTTAGGTAATGGAACTTTAACGATACGAAGCAGTAAGAGTGATAGGTATACATCGATAATTGCTAGTGAGCAGAGAGCTGATTTGTTTAATAGGATTGGTACGTTGGAGCGGGATAACATGAGACTTAGGTGTTGAGAGGCAGGGAGTTGACCATCTCCGACGTAGTATGTCGTATGCTCAAAGGGATTTATAATATCAGTTTCCTCATGGTGAAGAGCTCCGGTATTATTCGACTAAAAGAAGGATGGATCCTTCAGGATGTACATCGGCTGCCGAGAATTGAACAAGCTAACCGTGAAGAACCGTTACCCGTTACCTAGGATAGATGATCTTCTTTTCAATCAACTACGAGGATATAGCGTACCTAAGGACTAGTTACCACCAACTAAAGTTTGAGAAAAGGATATTCTAAGACCACATTTAGGACCCGTTATGGGCATTTCAAGTTTCAGGTCATGCCGTTAGTCTAACCAACGCACCAGAGGTATTCATGGATCTCATGAATCAGGTGTGCAAACCGTACTTGGACAAGTTCGTGATAGTATTCATCGATGATATCTTTACCTACTCAAGGAGAAATGAGGAGCACGAAGAACACCTTATGCAATTATCAAAAGAGCTTAAGAATAAGGAATTGTACGCCAAATTCTCTAAGTGTGAATTCTGGATCCTGAAGGTGTAATTTCTTGGTCATATTGTTGATAGTCAGGTCATTTACATCGATACAGCCAAGATTGATTCAATCAAGGATTAGGCAACGCCTATAACTCCGATGAAGATACGCCAATTCATAGGTCTTGTTGGTTACTACCAACGATCCGTCGAAGGTTTCTCTAGGATAGATAAGCCTGTAACAAAACTAACTCAGAAAAATGTGAAATACGAATAGGAAGAGAAAGAAAAGGAAGCATTTCAACTGTTAATGTAGAAACTTCATAGTGCACCGATTTTAGCATTACCCGATGGAACAGAAATCTTCGTGGATTATTATAACACCTCACATAATGGATTAGGTACTATAATGATGCAGAAGGAGAAGATGATAGCTTACGACTCCCGACAACTGAAAGTTCATAAGAAGAACTACCCGAAACACGACCTAGAATTAGGAGAAATAGTGTTTAGTTTCAAGATTTGGGAACACTACCTGTATGGCATAAATCATACCATGTTACAAACCACAAGAGCTTATAGTGGATTTTAGATCAAAGGGATTTAAATGTGAGACCACGTAGATTGTTAAAAATTGCTCAGTGATTACGATTGTAAGATTCGGTATCACCTTGTGAAAACAAACGTTGCAGCAGATGCGCTAATCAGAAAGGAACGAGCTAAGCCTCTTAGGGTGGGAGCCTTAGTGATGCCTATTAATTCAAACCAACCACCACAAATTTATGAGGCACAATATAATCTAAGAAATAAACGTTAGGATGAGAACCTTCATGGTACGAACAAAGATTTTGAGACTCGTCTCGATAGAACTCTCTTCATTAGGAGCATGGATTGGTTATCACACTGTAGAGACTTAAGAAAAATTGATCATGCATGGGTCATAAAAATCTAACTATTTCATCCACCCTGGATCGGAGAAGATATATCATAATCTGAAGTAGTTGTACTGATGGCTCGATATGGAAGCAGGCATCGCCACCTATATCAGCAAGTTCTTGACGTGTTTAAGAATGAGGGACGAATATCAGAAGCCATCCGGTTTACTGGTACAACCAGAAATACCCCATTGGAAATGGGAAAATATAGCCATGGATTTTACCACAAGCCTGCCAAAGACAACAAGCTGTTACTACACGATTTAGGTAATCGTGATCATCAAAAGAATAATGCTGACGTGAGACGCAAACCCTTAGAATTTCAAGTTGGAGGTAAAGTCGTGATGAAGGTATCGCTTTGGAAAGGAGTGTTACATTTTGGCAAACAGGAAAAGCTGAACCCTCGATATATTGGACCTTTCAAGATTCTTGCCAAGGTTGGAACCGTTGCCTATCGACTTGAACTCCCGAGCAATTGAGCAGAGTTCATAGTACGTTTCACGTCTCGAACCTGAAGAAATGCCTATCAGACGAAACTCTTGCTATACCGTTGGATGAAATCCAAATCGATGACAAACTCTACTTCAACGAAGAACCTGTCGAAATCATGGACCGGGAGGTCAAACGTCTGAAGCAAAGTCGTATCCCAATCGTTAAATTACGTTGGAACTCAAGGAGAGGTCCTGAGTTCATTTGGGAACGAGAAGATCAAATGCAGAAGAAGTACCCTCATCTTTTCGCCAACTCTGCACCCGTAAAAGATGTTACGTCTTAAGCTTTGAGGACAAAGCTCTTCTAACGGGGAAAGAATGTGACACCCCATAAATTTCAAGCCAATATTTTAACCGTTTCCGTTAAGTGTTTTGAATTTTATAAGTTCCGTGTAATTTTTACGTCTAACCAGGAAGTTGTCCCGCGTATATCTGAGAATCGTTACCGGAAGCATTCTGGGTTGCTATTTAACGTAGTCTTTCGACAGTTTTCGCGTTTTTACGTTCCGAGTTGATATTTAAATTTTTAGAATTTTTCATAAAGTTTTTGCGCGTTTTCAGTATTTGCGTATTCCGTGAATATAACTAGTAGCATATGTGTTTGCATGAAAGAGTAATGCTACCTACATCACATGCCTAAATACATGCCTAATGCATAAATCACTTGTACATTTGTGTTATGCATATTCTCTCTCCAAATTTTCACCAATCATTTTTTAAAACCAACCAATCAAATCATTAGGTACATTTGTAGGCATATTTAGTAGGCACAAAAATCATTTTTCTGCATGAAAATATCTAGATATTTAATGGCCACCTTGCATGTCCAGAAATTAATTGTGAGAATCTAGAATGTCCCCTTTGTTCCCTTTTCTTGCCCACACGACTAGCACACACACATACTTTCATTTGAAAATTATTCATTCCATTAAGTCATCTTTATCTCTCTTCAACAAAACACACACGAGCAAAACTTGTATACTTATCGCCTCTCTTCTCTTCTCATAACCGACGAACAAACACCCCTTTATAAAACCCTCTATATTTTGATTTTGATCAAGTCATTTGAAGATAAAGTATTCGGGTTTGATTCATATTGTTATTGGGTAATTTTAAACAACGTTTAGGTTGCATTTAGTCTCTAATCACCTCCTAATCCATCATCTTCGTAAGTTCATCTTTTTAAAATTTTCTTGTACTTTCTTTGATCTTACCATATGAATAAGCTAGTTGTACAAGTATTTTTGTAAAAAAAATCAAAGCTTTAAAATTTACAAAACCTTAAAAGGTTTTGTATATGTTTCGAAAATTATTATAAAAAGAAATAAAGAGAAAGTGTAGTTGTGTTGTTGTGGTTATTTTGTCCAAAAAAATATTTTTTTTTCAAGTGCTTCTTTCTTATTTTCGACTTATTAGTAAGCTCGAAGTGCTTATTTGGGCTTATATTCTTTTCGAACCAAAGAGAAACAAAAAATGTTTGAACTTTAAACTTATTTAAGTTTTGTCTTATTTTTCTAGCGTATTTTTATAGCTTATTTGATAAGCTAGGTACTTATTTACTTATTCGTTTGCTTATTGGACTAATTTTGGACTTTTGGTAATTTAATTCTTTCGTTTAGGCCTATTGGGCCTAAAAGCCCAATAAGGGTCCTTTGGGTTTCGGCTTATTTCATTAAGGGCTTATTGATTATTTTTAAATTTATAAGTTGGCTTATTAATACTACTATATATTTACTTATGTAACTTATCTATATTTAAGCGTTTTGAATATTTAAAGGCGTTTTGAATATGTGGATTTATGAGAAAAATAAATTGTGAAATAGCTTTGGATGAAAAAGTATAGATTTGCAATTAGTCGGAAAGGATGAAATAATTGTTGGAAAGTGGTTATTTGATAAAGGTCTACTGACTTTGAGAAAACACATATAGTAACGAACGGGTCGATTGGGATGAATTCCATAGCCGAGAAATTTGTAAAAGAGCGTGTTATACGTTAGTGATGAGATTTTTGTGGAAAGGTTAAATTTTTTATAACAAACCTCGACAAAAGGACGAAACCTATTATTATAAGTAATAAATAATATTATACTGATAAATTTGAGCGAGCAAATGCAAACTAAAATAGCATATGTTTAGACTTATAAATTTTCCTAAGTATTTACTTTAATATCGATAAAAGACTGAAATAATAAATTATATTTTAATAACCGGGGAAATAAAAGACTAAAAATGTAAACTTTAAAAATTTTAAAATATAAAAAATATACTACTTTTCTATACACATACTGTAATAATGTAAAACTATAAAACGTTACACACAAAACTTTTACTATCCTTAAAGGATATATATTTATTATTTTCTTGGTGTTTATCACGTGAGGAATACAAATATCATGCCGAAACTAATTACTTCTTTTATTTTCGCTGATATCTTACTAGGGAATGAGGTATATTAAGTTATCGTAAAACGATTCATGCGGAGTTCAAAACTATATACCCACCAAAAGACCAACTTTTATTAAAAATCTTGTTTAATAATCGTAGCAAGGAACAGAACTAACATGTAAATAGTCATAAAACTCTTATGCGGGTCAATGGTTCAAGTATAATAACGGCGAAGACAACGACCGTTTATTCTTAGGTCGAGAACCTAGCAAAACGTTGGAGTATCCTACTTACCATTCATTGCAAAGCTGTTATACTTCATCGAAACGATAACTGTGATTCTTAGCCCCACATTTTACTCGTTTTGAATAATTGTTTTTACAATACTTTAGGGGTGATAAACATAACCTTTCTTTAAATCTAAAAAACTACACACAAAATATTTCAATGATCATTTCCTTCCCTGTTTTACTTTGTGTTGCCTAGTCGCGATTAGACCTACTATTGCCCGCGAACTCTCATAGAACTGTTTATTTCTTGACTGACTGTACTGGTTAAGTAAGCGTGCGTGAATAAATAGATCTATTTGAGACTAGATCATCCCCATCCGCGTTTTGGAATTCTAATTGGTCCATGTACTATGGCGACTGTACAAGCCAACGGATTCATGACATGTCGAATTTCATTTAGGTGGCTTTGGTCCGACCACTTGTAAGGCAAGTTTGGACGAGGCATGTTCTATCTCTCTTTTCGTTATCTCTGCGCGAGCAGGTACATTGAGCTTAGAGCAACATAAATACCTTTTTATGAGAAGTGTCCTCTGTTATAACTGTCGCATACGTTTTTGGAAACTTGATGTTATCCACACTAACTACGTATAGAAATAGAACCTATATAAATCTTGTCAACGCTGCACAACTTATGTTTGACATTTTAAGCATGTTTTTATGTGGCTTGCTTTGGACTTCTACACAAAAAGATGTGCATATAGCAGAGAGCGAGCGCGTTGCATATGATATCATACCTATCATCTCTATTATTTACCTATCAAGCATTCATACTCGTTGCGATCTACACTGAAACTAAATTATCGCTTCCGCGACAATGTTTAATATCATTGGAAATCTTGTATCTGACATAATCTATTTTCTTTAATAATACAACGAGTAATCATGATTATTTCTCTTAAACAACGTTCAATAATGGGTCATTAACCTTGGCTCTGTGTATTGGAATTATTGTGTATTACATCCCGTCCTGACACGTGTATCTCGTCCAGACCTCGTTTGGGGGTGTGACAGGTATGTCATCTAATTTTATTGTAAACGTCCAAAAGAGCGAGTGAGAGTCATCCATAAAGCGAGAGAATTGCTAGCCAGGTCCGGCGGAGACGTATTTGGCTTCGGTGGTGGATATGGCTAAGCGCTGGTTTGTTTCTTGGAAACCACGATGTGAGGTAACATCTCATGAAATGCACACAGAACAAAAAGATAAAATCCAAGCTTGTGGCTTTTATAAATTATACATAATCTCCTGCATGAGCGAGCAGATAGTTAGTGCGCATACGACATGGTTCACATACACTGTACCTTTGATACCAATAAACCAAAAAGGGTGTTTTTGCTGTTCACTTAATAGATCTAAAAATCCTTTTTAACGCTTCATGATGAGAGGTACTTAGATCTTCTGAAAACAGCGCAATATAAGACAAACAGCTATACATTCAGAAGTCCAACCTTCGAATTGCCTAGCCGCATAGGATAGTAGACAGGGCTTACCACTACATTCATGATAACTTTGTGTCGTCAACGAATTGGCCCCATGCTTCGTAACCCTTAATCATAATGCTTCTAACTTTTATTTGCTGTAAGCATGATTCTACATGATCATCCATTTGAGGAAGCTTAGAGATCTTGCCAACATCATTCACCACAAGATCATATATGAAGATCCACCACAACAAGACTTGAGTCTTGTCAT
Organism: Tanacetum coccineum; assembly: GCA_026074375.1. NCBI lineage: Eukaryota > Viridiplantae > Streptophyta > Magnoliopsida > Asterales > Asteraceae > Tanacetum > Tanacetum coccineum. The sequence goes on from BQNB010016136.1 coordinate 37,564, forward strand.
CTTTATCAACAACATCATGCTTAGTGATCTTGATGTTTAGATTAGGATTTTACAACCAATTGACACTTATGTCTTGGATCATCATTTTACATCTTTATGTATCATAACTATACACCAAACTAAAGTTAGTTGGTTTATGTGTTTAGGCCATAAAACAAAAGGTTTGTTATGTTGGGCCATAAAACATAACGGGTTTGGTTGTACCCGAAGAAGGACTCGGTATTTAGCTTTGTACCGGAAAAAGTGTAAGCGACATTAGGTTGGTTCTACCTCAAAGTAAGACTCGAAATTTAGCTTAGTACCGGATAAAGTGTAAGCGACATTAGGTTGGTTCTATCTTGAAGTAGGACTCGGTATTTAGCTTAGTACCTGATAAAGTGTAAGCGACGTTGTATGGTTTTCTCCGCCTAAAAGGAGCTTATTGATCTATTAAAGTAACTCTCGAGTTGGGTACTTGGGGAGTGGAGTAGGGCAAAGAGAAGCTTTGTAGTCGAACCACTATAAATCATCGTGTCCGGTTTGCGCTTTCTTTTACTTATCATTTTACATTTATATTTGCATTTATCGCTTTATATTTATATTTTCATTGCATCTATGTTTTTGTTATATATTGTGTTGTGGTAATATGCTTTGTTTGATGTTCTTTAGTATAGTTATTATAGTAGAACTAGTATGGACACCTTTCATATTACGTCAAACTTGATTGGTTGTTTGATACAAAACTTTTAAGTTTTTAATGGAAACGTATTCACCCCCCCCCCCCTTCTACGATTCCATAAAGACTTCAAACATCGTTTGTTATAAATTGGTATAATTCTTCTTGCATCGCCATAGTCCAACTTTCGTCTTGTATGGCTTCTTTGACATTTTTAAGATCTATGGAGGACACGAAACAAAAGAAGGTACTTTGATTTTTGACTTAAGATCTTAAGGTTCTTTCGTTAAGCTTACCTATGACCGAATCTATGGGATGGTCTTTAGATTCTTTGATGTTAACAATTTCTTTGTTTAATGGTTCATTTTCCTTGATTTCTGTGTCTTCTATTTGGTTTTCTATGATTTGACTTTCAATTATATCATCATCTACTAAAGGTTATGACTTTGGAGGTGGACTTTTGTCGAATCTCACATTTAGAGATTCTTCGATCCTCGTGGTTTCTTTATTTAGAATTATATAAGCTTTACTATTAGGAGAGTAGCCAAGAAAGACACCTTTGGTAGATTTCGGGTCGAATTTGGTAAGATAATCTTTAGTATTAAGAATAAAACATTTACTACCAAATACCTTGAAATATTCTAGAGAGGGCTTTTTACCTTTGAAAAGCTCATAAGGAGTTTTTCCAAAGAAAGGTCTAATTAGGATCCTATTTAAGATATAGGTGGAGGTGTCGACGGCATTACACCAAAACTTTTGAGGGATTGATTGTTCATTAAGCATGGTTCTACTCATTTCTTGTAAAGTTTGGCTTTTACGTTCAACTACCCCATTTGATTGTGGAGTACGAGGAGCCAAAAAGTTGTGAGTGATACCATTATCATCACAAAATGCTCCAAATTGTACTTCATTATCAAATTCCTGACCATGATCCGTGCGGATTGAAATAATAGGACAACCTTTTTGTACTTGAATCTTTTTACTTAAAATTTTAAAGTGGTCGAATGCTTCGTTTTTATGTTTTAAAAATCATGTCCATGTATATCTTGAGTAGTCATTGACAATGACCAAAGTGTAGAAGTTACCTCCATAACTTTAGATGGTTGATGGTCCAAACAAGTCCATATGCAAAAGTTCTAAACATTTTGTAGTTGAAACCATGTTTTTACCCTTATAGCTTGCGTGTAATTGCTTCCCAATATTGCAAGCATCACAAAAATGATTTTCAAATTTTAGCTTTGGTAAGTTTCTAACAAGCTCTTTGGATGATAGCGATTGAATAAGTCACATATTGGCGTGACCCAATCTTCGATGCCATAAAGTCGAAGTATCATCCATTGAGGTTAGGCAAAGACTATCTTTTGGTGAGTTGCCCATTTTCATTACATAAAGACCATTTTTCCTAATCCCTCTTCCTATGGTAATGCCATTTTTAAGTATTTCACTACAGGTTTCACTAAAGAGTACCTTGCACTTTTTATCGCATATTTGACCTATACTAAGTAGGTTAAATCTAAGATCTTCTACATAGCTAACATCATGAATAGTTATGGAATTGTGAGTAATTGTACCTTTTCCGATGATCTTGCTTTTAGTGTTGCTACCAAACACTACATTACCTCCATTGATGGTGCTATGTGCTTAATTACACATACCTTTTACCTTTAAAAACGAGCTAAAATAACCAAAAACGGACTTAAAATGCCAAATATCAGTACGACAAGGGGGGGGGGGAGGGGGGGAAGAGAGGGGGTGATTCTGGAGATGGGGGGCATGGTAGGGATTTGGTATATATGGGCTTATACACATATGAATTTTTAGGGGAAGGTCTCTCTCTTCTATGGAGATACTTGACTTTATGGAATCAAAGATTGGGATCAACGCCAAGGAGGGGGGGGGGGGGGGGGCTGGGGGAGTAGGGGATAGGCATATGTCATACCAAAAGGAGCTCTCTACTTATATCTCTTATGCGAATAAGGAGATTTTAGGGTTTTTTGATTGGGGGGGGGTAGGGTGGGGGATTGTGGTGGGGTCTATTGGTATGAATAATGTTGGGCGGTGGGGGTGTTTCTCATATAATATATATATTAAAAATAAAAATTGTTTTTTTATCTCTATTTTACAGTTTGGGGGGGGGAGGGAGGGAGAGTGCTCCAATTCGCCATGCCAAAGTTTATGAAGGTAACTTTTACACTTTGTTATTGTCGAGTCTATCAGATAATACTTGGACAATAATTTTAAAACACAAAAATGAAGCATTCGACCACTTTAAATTTTTAAGTAAAAAGATTCAAGTTCAAAAAGGTTGTCCCATTATTTCAATCCGTACGGATCATGGTCGAGAATTTGATAATGAAGTACAATTTGAAGCATTTTGTGATGATAATGGTATCACTCACAACTTTTTGGCTCCTTGTACTCCACAATCAAATGGGGTAGTTGAACGTAAAAACTAGACTTTGCAAGCAATGAGTATAATCATGCTTAATGAACAATCAACCCCTCAAAAGTTTTAGTGTAATGCCGTCGACACCTCCACTGGTATCTTAAATAGGATTCTAATTAGACCTTTCCTTGGAAAAACTCCTTATGAGCTTTTCAAAGGTAAAAAGCCCTCTCTAGAATATTTCCAATGTATTGGTAAAGATAAAAAATATTTTATTCTATAATACTAAAGATTAACTTAAACCAAAATCGACAACCTTCAAAATCCAACCGAAGGTAGTCTTTCTCTTGGGCTACTTACTCTTAAAAAGTAAATCATATATATTTAAAATTACAAGAAACCCACAAGAATTGAAGAATCTCTAAATATGAGATTCGACGAAATCCCCCCTCCAAAGTCATCACCTCTAGTAGATGATGATATCATTAAAAGTCAAATCATAGAAAACTAAATAAAAGACATAGAAATCAAGGAAAATGAACTATTAAACAAAGAAATTATTAACATCAAAGAATACATACGATCCTAAGACCATCCTAGTAAGACTCTCATAAAGTAAACTTAACGAAAGAACCTTAAGATCTCAAGTCCAAAATCAAAGTACCTTCTTTTGTTTCGTGTCCTCCATAGTACCCAAAAATGTCAAAGAAGCCATACAAGACGAAAGTTGGACTATGGCTATGCAAGAAGAATTAAACCAATTTAAAACAAACAATGTTTGGAATCTTGTTCCTCCACCCGATAACCAAACCATAATTGGTACCATAATGGTCTTAAAAATAAATTAGGATGAAAATGGTAGTCCGTATCTAAAACAAAGCAGTACTTTGACAAAGGGATACAAAACAACAAAAAGGAATAGATTTCGAGAAACCCCCCCTATGCTCCCTGGTAGCAAGATTAGCATCTATAAGAATCCTCCCTTGCTTCTTATGTGCAACGATGACTTCAAGCTTTTTTCAAATGGACGCAAAAGTTCTTTTCTTAAACGGTTTCATAAATGAAGAAGTATATGTCGCTCAACCTCCTAACTTTTTCGATTTTGAAAAACCCAACCATGTCTTCAAACTCAAAAAGGCTTTTTGTGGTCTTAAACAAGCACCCAACGCTTGGTACGATAGACTCATAGCCTTTCTTCTTGACCATACGTACACCATGGGCTTGGTAGATAACACTCTATTTACCAAGAAAAAGGATTCACATATCATCATTGTCCAAATTTACATGGACGACATCATCTTCGGATCAACTTGTCAAGACCTTTGTGATGATTTTTCAAAAATCATGCACGACGAGTTCGAGATAAGCATGATGGGTGATTGAATTTCTTCCTCGGTCTACAAATCAAACAACTTGAAGATGGCATCTTTTTCAACCAATCCAAATACATCAAGGAAATGCTCAAGAAATTTGGCCTAGAAGATTCCAAACCAATCAAAACTCCTATGTCATCCGAAACCAAACTCACCCGGGACGAAGATGGGGAATTCGTTGACGACACAAAGTATCGTGGCATGATTGGTAGCCTTCTCTACCTAACGGCTAGTAGGTCGGACTTCATGTTTAGTGTTTGTCTATGCGCCTATTTTCAAGAAGATCCTAATACCTCTCATCTTGAAGCGGTAAAAAGGATTTTTAGATATATTAAGGGAACAACACACTTAGGTTTATGGTATCCCAAAGGAACAGGTGTAGAAACCATTGTCTACGCCAACTCTGATCATGCAGGAGATTATGTCAATTTCAAAAGCACAAGCGGTGTGTGCACATTCATGAGATGTTGCCTCACATCGTGGTTCTCCAAGAAACAAACCGGCTTAGCCATTTCCACCACCGAAGCCGAATACGTCTCCGCCGGACTAGCTTGCCAACAAGCTTTGTGGATGAAACAAGCTCTAGTGGACTATGACATAAAATTAGATGACATACCTGTCACACCCCCAAACGGGGCCTGGACGGAACACGTGTCCGGGGACGTGACGTCATAATAATTCCAAACACAAGGCAAGGGAACGACCATTATTGGACGTTTTAAAAATCATAACTCGTTGTATTATTAAAAATAGATATGTCTTACAAGATTTCAAATGATATTAAACATTTCGGAAGCGTAATTTAGTTTTCAAAAGACAACGAGTATGAATGCTAAGAAAAATATTGAAGGATGATATCATATTGCACGTAGACTCCACATAGCACATCAGAGAAGTCCAAAGCTAAGCACATGAAAAACATGCTTAAAATGTCAACATAAAGTTGGTGAATTTATAGGTTTAATTCAAACGTAATTAGTGTGGACCACAAGTTTCCAAAACGTATGCGACAGTTATAACAGATACAACTTCACATAAAAGGTATTTATGTTGCGCTAAGCTCATGACACCGAGGCTAATAACGAAAGTAGCATAGAACATGCCAAGTACAACTTGCCCTTACAGGTGTCCGACCAAAGACCACCTAAATGAAATTCGACATGACATACATCTGTTGGCCTGTACAGTCCGCCAAGTACCCGACCAGTAAGAATTACCAAACCCGGATGGGGATTATTAGTCCCAATAGATCTATTTATTCACTCACGCTCACTTAACCAGTACAGTCGATCAAGAAATTAACGGTTCATGATAGTTCGGGCAATAGTGGTCTAAACGCTACTTAGGCAACACGTAAACAGGGAAATTCTCACGCAAAGTACTTGTGTCCAGTTTTAAAAGCAAGTAATGTTTCTCACCCCCAAAGTATTTAAACAATTATTCAAAACGAGTAAAATGTGGGGCTATGAACTCACAGTAATCGATGAAGTATAACAGCTGCAATGAATGGTAACGTAGGATTACACAACGGTGCTAGGTCTTGACCTAAGAATAAACGGTCGTGTTTCAGAATTGATACGACGGAAAATGTGAAAACGAATAAGAGTTTGGAAAGTAGTTGTACGATTATTACAAAAGATGTTTTAATAAAGTTGGTTATGTGGTGGTCGTAGTGGTTTTGACTCGATGAAACGTTTTACGATAATTAATATAATATTCATAGTATAATAGAAAATAAACGAAAGTAATTACGTTTCGGCATTTTACCCGGTAACCCAAAATAATAATAATATATCTTTGATATAAAGGTTTTTCCCGTTTTTAGTTTACGTAGTAAGAAATAGAAATTTTATATTTATAAAATTTCTAAAGTTTACATTTTTCGTCTTTTAGTCGGTTATTAAAATAATAATTTATTATTTCGTCTTTTATCGATATTAAAGTAAATACTTAGAAATTTATACGTAAACATGTATTTTAGTTTATTTATCAAATTTAAGTAAAATATTATTTATTACTTATAAATAATAGGTTTTCGTCCTTTTGTCGAGTTTTTATAAAAATATAAGTTTTCACAAAAATAATACTAAGTATAAAGTTTTTACAAAATTTCGGCATGACCCGTTCGTATATATTTGTTTTTCAAAGTCGTAGACCTTATCCAAAAACCACTTTCAAACAATTTTTCATCCTTTCCGACTAATGCCAAATCTATACTTTTTATCCAAACGCTATTCAACAATTTATTTTTCTACATCAAGTCCACATATTCAAAACGCTTAAATATAGATAAGTTACATAAGTAAATATATAGTAGTATTAATAAGCCAACTTATAAGTTTAAAAATAATCAATAAGCCCTTAATGAAATAAGCCAAAACCCAATGGACCCTTATTGGGCTTTTAGGCCCAATAGGCCTAAACGAAAGAATTAAATTACCAAAAGTCCAAAATTAGTCCAATAAGCAAACGAATAAGCAAATAAGTACCTAGCTTATCAAATAAGCTATAAAAATATGCTAGAAAAATAAGACGAAACTTGAATAAGTTTAAAGTTCAATCCTTTTTTGTTTCTCTTTGGTTCGAAAAGCATATAAGCCCAAATAAGCACTTCGAGCTTATTAATAAGTCGAAAATAAGAAATAAGCACTTGGAAAAAAAATTGACAAAATAACCACAACAACACAACTACACTTTCTCTTTATTTCTTTTTATAATTTTCGAAACATATACAAAACCTTTTAAGGTTTTGTAAATTTTAAAGCTTTGATTTTTACAAAAATACTTGTACAACTAGCTTATTCATATGGTAAGATCAAAGAAAGTACAAGAAATTTTTAAAAAAGATAAACTTACAAAGATGATGGATTAGGAGGTGATTAGAGACTAAATACAACACAAACGTTGTTTAAAATTACCCAAATAACAATATGAATCAAACCTCAATACTTTATCTTCAAATGACTTGATCAAAATCAAAATATGGAGGGTTTTATAAAGGGGTGTTTGTTCGTCGGTTATGAGAAGAGAGGAGAGGGAAAGAACAAAGTTTTATGTGTGTGTTTTGTTGAGAGAGAGAATAAGATGATAATGGAATGAAAATTTTCAAATGAAATGTATGTGTGTGTGCTGGACATGGGCAAGAAAAGGGGAACAAAGGGGACCAATTTGATCTCACAAAAATTAGGACATGCAAGGTGGCCATTAAATATCTAGATATTTTCATGCAGAAAAATGATTTTTGTGCCTACTAAATATGCCTACAAATGTACCTAATGATTTGATTGGTTGGTTTTAAAAAATGATTGATGAAAATTTGGAGAGAGAATATGCATAACACAAATGTACAAGTGATTTATGCATTAGGCATGTGATGTAGGTCTAAATAGCATTACTCTTTCATGCAAACACATATGCTACTAGTTATATTCAAGGAATACGCAAATACTGAAAACGCGCAAAAACTTTATGAAAAATTCTAAAAATTTAAATATCATCTCGAAACGTAAAAACGCGTCTGTTGTCGAAATACTACATCAATTAGCAACCCAGAATGCTTCCGGTAACGATTCTCAGATATACGCGGGATAACTTCCCGGTTAAACGTAAAAATACACGGAACTTATAAAATTTAAAATAGTGAACGGAAACGGTTAAAATATTGGCCTGAAATTTATGGGGTGTCACATCCTTTCCCCATTAAGAGAGCTTTATCCGTAAAGCTTAAGATGTAACGTCTGCCACGGGTGCAGAGTTGGAGAAAAGATGAGGATACTTCTTCTTCATTTGATCTTCGCGTTCCCAAGTGAACTTAGGACCTCTCTGTGAGTTCCATCGCACTTTAACAATTGGGATACGACTTTGCTTCAGACGTTTGACCTCACGGTCTATGATTTTGACAGGTTCTTCGATGAAGTGAAGCTTGTCATCGATTTGGATTTCATCCAACGGTATAGCACGATTGGCGGACGACGCTACTTGCGCGCTTCGAAGACGCGATTGACCCCTCCAGGACATCGTTTCGATCCACGCGTTCTTCGTTGCGACAGTGGAGCTGGAGTCATTCGAGATTTGGTCTTCATCATCCAACGCGTCTATAGCATAGAGTTTGCGTCTGATAGGCATTTCTCGCGTTCGGTTCACAATGGTACTCTACGTATACTATGATACCTCGCGCCTTGTGTGACGCCGGGGAGTTCAAGTCACGCTCACGTCGGTACGGTTCCAACCTTGGCAAGAATCGTTGAAAGGTCTAATATATCTGAGGTTTAGGCTTGTTTGTTTGCCAAAATGTAACACTCCTTTCCAAAAAAAAATAAAAGGCGGGGATTCCTTAATCAAGAGGGTTTACCTCCAACTTGACTCTAGTGCATAAGCGGTCTTGCGTCTCTCGTTAGCACATTGATTTCACTTCTTGTTGGATCACGATTTCACCCCTCTCACAATCGTGTCCACAGTACACACGCCTTGTCGGCCCACTTTGGAGCGCAGCTGTGTGAGTAAACGTCCTATCGGCTTGATACTTTTCCCCATCTCTCACCATAATGGGGTTTATTTTTGGGTATGCCTACCTAGTAAACACACGGATGGCTTTGCGAATTCGGCGTCCACTACATTCACGAAATATGTACGAAGTAATAGCTGCTTGATATAGGTGGCGAACGTGCTAACTTCACGTATACGCCGAGCATCCGCGAACGCATGTACACACTACTTCTCCTCGATCCTTACTGTTATGTCTCTCGTTAAAGGGTGATGAAATAGTTATATTTTTGTCGCAATGCTATGATCTAATTTTTTTAAGCTAAGCCCTATAGTGTGATAACCAATCCAAATGCTCCTAATGAAGTGTCGTTCTATCGAGACGAGTTCAAATCACTCACTTTGTTGTACCATAAAGGTTCTCATCCTTTAACGTTCTCTTCTTGAGCGCTCTTGTCCTACTTGTGCCTCATGAATTTGTGGCACGGTATCGGTCTTGCAATTATCTGGCATCTTAGGCTCCAACTCGTCGTGCCTCTCGCTTGTGTCCTTTTGCTCTCGAGCATACATCTGCTGCTCTCCGGCTTTTCCATTTTTACAAGGCCTCCGATCATACACCACATATCTTTTATAATGTAATGTCAATGAGCAAGTTTTGTTAAAAATCTACGTCGGCCGCATCGCCGTTATCCTATCCATTTGCTTCCTATGAATCCAACTGGAACAGCTCCTTGTGCGTTTTGTAATCGATGGTATTGATGATTTGCCCAAGTATAGGTAGTGTTCCGAAATCTGATCACCTAATCACCAAAATATGTGTACTCTGTATCATTTATAGAGGACGTGTGGTCGGGTAGGTTTGACTTGTTTGACTTTCAGTGTTTTGGATGGAGTCTCGTAATGTGCAGTACTACTCTTTCCTTCAGAGCTCTCATTATATAGTACCTTATCCATTATAGAATTGTGGGTTGTTATATATACATATACTCTACTCTCCGAATCGTGCTTTATGGCTTCCGGGGGTAATGAATTGACATTAAGGGAGTGCTCACTGTATAAGTTTCTCCATCGAACAGATTGAAAAGATAGACCTTTTCGCTGCTCACTATACCATTCCTACTATTCATATCGTTTTATGAGTTTGTTTCTGTTCTAGAGGCCCGACGATCTCGTATCCTAGAAGAACCAACCTTGACAAAAGCTTCGGTTCGTCATCGCACAAGACTATGAATTGGCATATCTTCGTCCGGAGTTATAGGCGTTGCCTAATCATCCTTGATATCGTGAATCAATCTTGGCACCAGGTTTCGATCGATGAATGCCTCACTGACCTCATCAACAAACTGGCGCACCCGAGCCTCAATTTCGCACTTCAGGATCCATGATTCAACTTGAGAGACTATTTGGACACGAACCAGTTACATTACTTCTTAAGCTATTCTTGTCTCTTATTGCATATCGTGGTGTTCCTCCGTGCGTCTCATTTCGCCTTGTCGTAGCACTAAGCATATCAAGCGTGAATACTATCTCGAACACTCGGTCCAAGTATAGTACGCGAGTGTTTGCTCCCCAGATCATCTAGCCTCTTCTATGAACTCTACCTCTGGTGCCGGTGGTTAGACTTAATGGCTAGACCCTAAATTCACCTGAAATGCCCTTTATACGGGTCCTAAATGCGTGGTCCTTTAGAATATACTCTTTCTCACAAACACGTCTTAGTTGTGGTAAATTCGTCCCTTCAGGTACGTCATATCTCGTAGTTCGTCCTTGAAAAGAGGATCATATATCTAGGTATACGGGTAACGCGGCTCTTTAGCCTTAGCTTGTTCAATTCTCGTCGGCATCCGACTTGTACACTCACTCTGACTGGAATCCTTCCCTTCCTTTTGCAGTCTAAGAATCTAAGCTCGCTGTCTTACACCATGATCGGCAATTCTATTGATGCTCGTCCTGCTAACCAGGGATTTTATAATATCTACAGTTTCCTGTCATCGGTGCTAGCAGCTCCCTGGTCTTATTTGACCTAAAAGAAGGCGCATCCGGAGCCCCTTTTCACTGCCGCAAAACCACATTCCCCCCTCGTGCCACACCGATCCCCTCTCCCTCCCTGACCTCCTCCTTTAATCCTTTTACATTAAAATTTCTTCAGGATGTACATCGACTACCAAGAATTAAACAAGCTAACCGTGAAGAACCGTTACCCGTTATCTAGGATCGATGATCTTTTTTTTCAATCAACTACGAGGATATAGCGTACCTAAGGACTAGTTACCACCAACTAGAATTCGAGAAAAGGGTATTCTAAGACCGCATTTAGGACCCGTTATGGGCATTTCAAGTTTTAGGTCATGCCGTTAGTCTAACCAACGCACCAGAGGTATTCATAGATCTTATGAATCGGGTGTGCAAACCGTACTTGGACAAGTTCGTGATAGTATTCATCGATGATATCTTTATCTACTCAAGGAGAAATGAGGACCACGGAGAACACCTTATGCAATTATCAAAATAGCTTAAGAATAAGGAATTGTATGCCAAATTCTCTAAGTGTGAATTCTGGATCCTGAAGGTGCAATTTCTCGGTCACATTGTTGATAGTCAGGGCATTCACATCGATACCGCCAAGATTGATTCAATCAAGGATTAGGCAACGCCTATAACTCCGACGAAGATACACCAATTCATAGGTCTTGTCGGTTACTACCAACGATCTGTCGAAGGTTTCTCTAGGATAGATAAGCCTCTAAACAAAACTAACTCAGAAAAATGTGAAATACGAATGGGAAGAGAAAGAAAAGGAAGCCTTTCAACTGTTAATGTAGAAACTTAGTAGTGCACCAATTTTAGCATTACCCGACGGAACATAAAACTTCGTGGTTTATTATAACACCTCGCATAATGGATTAGGTACTATAATGATGCAGAAGGAGAAGGTGATAGCTTACGACTCCCGACAACTGAAAGTTCATAAGAAGAACTACCCGACACACGACCTAGAATTAGGAGAAATAGTGTTTAGTTTCAAGATTTAGGAACACTACCTGTATGGCATAAATCATACCATGTTACAAACCATAAGAGCTTACAGTGGATTCTAGATCAAAGGGATTTGAACGTGAGACCACGTAGATTGTTAAAAATTGCTCAGTGATTACGATTGTAAGATTTGGTATCACCTTGTAAAAGAAAACGTTGCAGCAGATGCGCTAATCAGAAAGGAACGAGCTAAGCCTCTCAGGGTGGGAGCCTTAGTGATGCCCATTAATTCAAACCTACCACCACAAATTCATGAGGCACAAGTAGAAGCTCTCAAGAAAGAGAACGTTAAGGATGAGAACCTTCATGGTACGAACAAAGATTTTGAGACTCGTCTCGATAGAACTCTCTTCATTAGGAGTAGGAATTGGTTATCACACTGTAGAGACTTAAGAAAAATTGATCATGCATGGGTCACAAAAATCTAACTATTTCATCCACCCTGGATCGGAGAAGATATATCATAATCTTAAGTAGTTGTACCGATGGCTCGATATGGAAGCACGCATTGCCACCTATATCAGCAAGTGCTTGACGTGTTTAAGAATGAGGGACGAATATCAGAAGCCATCCGGTTTACTGGTACAACCAGAAATACCCCATTGGAAATGGGAAAATATAGCCATGGATTTTACCACAAGCCTGCCAAAGACAACAAGCTATTACTACACGATTTGGGTAATCGTGATCATCAAAAGAATAATGCTGACGTGAGACGCAAACCCTTAGAATTTGAAGTTGGAGGTAAAGTCGTGATGAAGGTATGGCTTTGGAAAGGAGTGTTACATTTTGGCAAACAGGAAAAGCTGAACCCTCGATATATTGGACCTTTCAAGATTCTTGCCAAGGTTGGAACCATTGCCTATCGACTTGAACTCCCTGAGCAATTGAGCAGAGTTCATAGTACGTTTCACGTCTCAAACCTGAAGAAATGCCTATCAGACGAAATTCTTGCTATACCGTTGGATGAAATCCAAATCGATTACAAACATCCACTTCAACGAAGAACCTTCGAACATCATAGACACGGCGAGGTCAAAACGTCCTGAAGCAAGTCGTATCCCAATCGTTAAATTACGTTGGAACTCAAGGAGAGGTTCTGAGTTCATTTGGGAACGAAAAGATCAAATGCAGAAGAAGTACCCTCATCTTTTCGCCAACTCTGCACTCGTGGCAGATGTTACATCTTAAGCTTTGAGGACAAAGCTCTTCTAACGGGGAAAGAATGTGACACCCCATAAATTTCAAGCCAATATTTTAACCATTTCCGTTAAGTGTTTTGAATTTTATAAGTTCCGTGTAGTTTTTACGTCTAACCAGGAAGTTGTCCAGCGTATATCTGAGAATCGTTACCGGAAGCATTCTGGGTTGCTATTTAATGTAGTCTTTTGACAGTTTTCGCATTTTTACGTTCCGAGTTGATATTTAAATTTTTTGAATTTTTCATAAAGTTTTTGCGCGTTTTCAGTATTTGCGTATTCCGTGAATATAACTAGTAGCATATGTGTTTGCATGAAAGAGTAATGCTATTTAGACCTACATCACATGCCTAAATACATGCCTAATGCATAAATCACTTGTACATTTATGTTATGCATATTCTCTCTCTAAATTTTCACCAATCATTTTTTTAAAACCAACCAATCAAATCATTAGGTACATTTGTAGGCATATTTAGTAGGCACAAAAATCATTTTTCTGCATGAAAATATCTAGATATTTAATGGCCACCTTGCATGTCCAGAAATTAATTGTGAGAATCTAGAATGTCCCCTTTGTTCCCTTTTCTTGCCCACACGACTAGCACACACACATACTTTCATTTGAAAATTATTCATTCCATTAAGTCATCTTTATCTCTCTTCAACAAAACACACACGAGCAAAACTTGTATACTTATCGCCTCTCCTCTCTTCTCATAACCGACGAACAAACACCCCTTTATAAAACCCTCCATATTTTGATTTTGATCAAGTCATTTGAAGATAAAGTATTGAGGTTTGATTCATATTGTTATTTGGGTAATTTTAAACAACGTTTGGGTTGTATTTAGTTTCTAATCACCTCCTAATCCATCATCTTTGTAAGTTTATCTTTTTTAAAAATTTCTTGTACTTTCTTTGATCTTACCATATGAATAAGCTAGTTGTACAAGTATTTTTGTAAAAATCAAAGCTTTAAAATTTACAAAACCTTAAAAGGTTTTGTATATGTTTCGAAAATTATAAAAAGAAATAAAGAGAAAGTGTAGTTGTGTTGTTGTGGTTATTTTGTCAAAAAATATATTTTTCCAAGTGCTTATTTCTTATTTTCGACTTATTAATAAGCTCGAAGTGCTTATTTGGGCTTATATGCTTTTCGAACCAAAGAGAAACCAAAAAGGATTGAACTTTAAACTTATTCAAGTTTCGTCTTATTTTTGTAGCATATTTTTATAGCTTATTTGATAAGCTAGGTACTTATTTGCTTATTCGTTTGCTTATTGGACTAATTTTGGACTTTTGGTCATTTTAATTCTTTTTCGTTTCGGCTTATATGGGCCCTAAAAGCCCATAAGGGATCCCATTGGTTTTGGGCATATTTCATTAAGAGGCTTATTTGATTATTTTAAACTTATAAGTTGGTTTATTAATACTACTATTTTATTTACATTATATGTAACTGTTATCTATATATTAAAGGCGTTTTGAATATGTGGATTTATGAGAAAAATAAATTGTGAAATAGCTTTGGATGAAAAAGTATAGATTTGCAATTAGTCGGAAAGGATGAAATAATTGTTGGAAAGTGGTTATTTGATAAAGGTCTACTGACTTTGAGAAAACACATATAGTAACGAACGGGTCGATTGGGATGAATTCCATAGCCGAGAAATTTGTAAAAGAGCGTGTTATACGTTAGTGATGAGATTTTTGTGGAAAGGTTAAATTTTTTATAACAAACCTCGACAAAAGGACGAAACCTATTATTATAAGTAATAAATAATATTATACTGATAAATTTGAGCGAGCAAATGCAAACTAAAATAGCATATGTTTAGACTTATAAATTTTCCTAAGTATTTACTTTAATATCGATAAAAGACTGAAATAATAAATTATATTTTAATAACCGGGGAAATAAAAGACTAAAAATGTAAACTTTAAAAATTTTAAAATATAAAAAATATACTACTTTTCTATACACATACTGTAATAATGTAAAACTATAAAACGTTACACACAAAACTTTTACTATCCTTAAAGGATATATATTTATTATTTTCTTGGTGTTTATCACGTGAGGAATACAAATATCATGCCGAAACTAATTACTTCTTTTATTTTCGCTGATATCTTACTAGGGAATGAGGTATATTAAGTTATCGTAAAACGATTCATGCGGAGTTCAAAACTATATACCCACCAAAAGACCAACTTTTATTAAAAATCTTGTTTAATAATCGTAGCAAGGAACAGAACTAACATGTAAATAGTCATAAAACTCTTATGCGGGTCAATGGTTCAAGTATAATAACGGCGAAGACAACGACCGTTTATTCTTAGGTCGAGAACCTAGCAAAACGTTGGAGTATCCTACTTACCATTCATTGCAAAGCTGTTATACTTCATCGAAACGATAACTGTGATTCTTAGCCCCACATTTTACTCGTTTTGAATAATTGTTTTTACAATACTTTAGGGGTGATAAACATAACCTTTCTTTAAATCTAAAAAACTACACACAAAATATTTCAATGATCATTTCCTTCCCTGTTTTACTTTGTGTTGCCTAGTCGCGATTAGACCTACTATTGCCCGCGAACTCTCATAGAACTGTTTATTTCTTGACTGACTGTACTGGTTAAGTAAGCGTGCGTGAATAAATAGATCTATTTGAGACTAGATCATCCCCATCCGCGTTTTGGAATTCTAATTGGTCCATGTACTATGGCGACTGTACAAGCCAACGGATTCATGACATGTCGAATTTCATTTAGGTGGCTTTGGTCCGACCACTTGTAAGGCAAGTTTGGACGAGGCATGTTCTATCTCTCTTTTCGTTATCTCTGCGCGAGCAGGTACATTGAGCTTAGAGCAACATAAATACCTTTTTATGAGAAGTGTCCTCTGTTATAACTGTCGCATACGTTTTTGGAAACTTGATGTTATCCACACTAACTACGTATAGAAATAGAACCTATATAAATCTTGTCAACGCTGCACAACTTATGTTTGACATTTTAAGCATGTTTTTATGTGGCTTGCTTTGGACTTCTACACAAAAAGATGTGCATATAGCAGAGAGCGAGCGCGTTGCATATGATATCATACCTATCATCTCTATTATTTACCTATCAAGCATTCATACTCGTTGCGATCTACACTGAAACTAAATTATCGCTTCCGCGACAATGTTTAATATCATTGGAAATCTTGTATCTGACATAATCTATTTTCTTTAATAATACAACGAGTAATCATGATTATTTCTCTTAAACAACGTTCAATAATGGGTCATTAACCTTGGCTCTGTGTATTGGAATTATTGTGTATTACATCCCGTCCTGACACGTGTATCTCGTCCAGACCTCGTTTGGGGGTGTGACAGGTATGTCATCTAATTTTATTGTAAACGTCCAAAAGAGCGAGTGAGAGTCATCCATAAAGCGAGAGAATTGCTAGCCAGGTCCGGCGGAGACGTATTTGGCTTCGGTGGTGGATATGGCTAAGCGCTGGTTTGTTTCTTGGAAACCACGATGTGAGGTAACATCTCATGAAATGCACACAGAACAAAAAGATAAAATCCAAGCTTGTGGCTTTTATAAATTATACATAATCTCCTGCATGAGCGAGCAGATAGTTAGTGCGCATACGACATGGTTCACATACACTGTACCTTTGATACCAATAAACCAAAAAGGGTGTTTTTGCTGTTCACTTAATAGATCTAAAAATCCTTTTTAACGCTTCATGATGAGAGGTACTTAGATCTTCTGAAAACAGCGCAATATAAGACAAACAGCTATACATTCAGAAGTCCAACCTTCGAATTGCCTAGCCGCATAGGATAGTAGACAGGGCTTACCACTACATTCATGATAACTTTGTGTCGTCAACGAATTGGCCCCATGCTTCGTCACAGGGGGAGAGTTGGTTCAGATGACATAGGTTTATAATTGATGTTTGGAATCGGGGCGTGCCAAATTTCTGAGCATTGCGTAGGTTTGGGGGTGAGATTGGTTGTTAAAGATGCCTCTTTGCATTGGGGGGTTTGTTTTGGGGGTAGACCGTGAATAAATTCAATCACACCGCATGGATCATAGCGGAAGCACGTCGTGCAGATGTTGGGAAGAAAGATTCAAATTAAGGTATGGGATAGGGGTGCTAGCGCGAAGATGATGTCGTCCATGTAAATTTGGACAATGATGATATGTGAATCCCTTTTCTTGGTAAATAGAAGATCACCAATCTATCCTAAGCTCATGGAGTTATGTAGTCGTTTCCAAGATGAAGAAGAGTGGTACTCAACGAAGTCTATCATACAACGTTGGGTAACTTGTTTTAAAGACCACAAAAAGCCTTTTTGAGAGAGAGAGTGAAGACATGGAGAGTGGAGTTTTTCAAAATCGCAAAAGTTAGGATGGGGGGGGGGGGGGGGGGGGGGGGGGTGGGGGGGGGGGGGGGTGGGGTTGGGGGGGGGGGGGGGGGGGGGGGGGGGGTGGGGGGGGGGGTTTGAGCGACATATACTTCTACATTTATGAAACAAATTTAAGAAAGAACTTTTGACGTCCATAGTTTATCTAAAACACACCAGAAGTCCATAGCACCAATAAGCCAAGGCGAGAGCGCTCTTATAGATGTCTAGATATCTGCTAACACAGTGAGCGTCATTAGTTATCAATCGAATCTTCTAACTCTACTTACTTGTTGTTTATCCTTGGCAACAAGTCCTAGCTTTGTTTCTAGATACGACACATTTCATCTAATTTATTTTTAAGACCCATTAAGTACAAATGGTGGGGGGTGAAAAAACATTAGGTTTTTTGGTTATCGGTAGAGGAACAAGATTCCAAACATTGTTTTGTATTTAAAATTGTTTATATCTTCTTGCATAGCCATAGAGCGCGAACTTTCGTCTTGTATGGATTCTTTGACATTTTCTGGTTGACTATGGAGCACGAGACAAAAAGAATTACTTTGATTTTGGAACTTGATATCTTAAGGATCTTTCTCTATCTAAGTTTACCTATGCGCGCGTGCGACACTATAGGAAGGTCCTTTAGATTCTTTGATGTTAACAATTTCTTTGTTTAATGGTTCATTTTCCTTGATTTCTATGTCTTCTATTTGGTTTTCTATGATTTGACCTTTTCAATGAGGGGGTGGGCAGCACAGGGGGCAGGAGCGGAGAGGATAGTGTTTGGAAATGGGGGGTGTTGTTAAAAAAGAAGTTTTTAAACGAGCGGGTGATACTTGGAGGTGGGCTTTCGTCAGAATCTCATATTTAAAGAGATTCTTCAATCCTTGTGTTTCTTTATTTTAAATTATATATGATTTACTATTAGGAGAGTAGCCAAGAAAGACACCTTCGGTGGATTTGGGGTCGAATTTGGTAAGATAATCTTTAGTATTAAGAATAAAATATTTACTACCAAATACCTTAAAATATTCTAGAGAGGGCTTTTTACCTTTGAAAAGCTCATAAGGAGTTTTTCCAAGGAAAGGTCTAATTAGAATCCTATTTAAGATACCAGTGGAGGTGTCGACGACATTACACTAAAACTTTTGATGGATTGATTGTTGTCTTAAAGCATGATTCTAGCTCATTGCTGGCAAGTCCTGTTTTTACTTCAACTACCCGTATTTGAATTGTGAGTACATGGAAGCCAAAAATTTATGAGTGATACCATTAGCATCACAAAAATGGCAGGGGGGGGGGCGCGGGGGGGGGGGGGGGGGAGGAGGGGATTGTACTTTAGTTATCAAATTCCCGACCATATCCGTACGGGATTGTAATATTGGGAAAACCTTTTTGATAGGCGTGGTTGAATCTTTTTACTATAAAAATTTTTAAAGTGGTTGAATGCTTCATTTTTGTGTTTTAAAAATCTTGTCCAAGTATATCTTGAGTAGACATCGACAATAACCAAAGTGTAACAGTTTACCTTCACATCACATTTTGACTGAGCCGATTGACCAAACAAGTCCCATATGTAAAAGTTCTAAAACATTTTGCACAAGTTAAAACCATGTTTTTAGCTTATGGCTTGCGTGCTACTATCTCTTCTCGCAATATATGGGGCCAATCGATCACTAAAGTGATTTTTCAAATTTAGATTTGTCTAATTTTTCAATGCGACTCTTGGAATGATAGCTACTGAATAAGATCGTGCATAATGGGCGTGACCCAATCTTGCTTCATAAATCACAGTATCATACCATTGAGGTTAGGCATATAGACTATCATTTTGTGAGTTGCCAATTCATTACTTAAAGGCCATTTTTCCTAATCCATTATCTCAATAGTAAATGGTCTTTTTAAGCATTTCACTGGACTAGGGGGTTTCACTAAAGGAGCACCTTGCGAGCGCGTCTCAATCAAACATACTCTAAATAATAATACACTGGATTCTGAGGAGGAGAACTAAGACGTAGAGTATCAACAGTGCTCATTTCTAGTGATACTATAGTATTGTATATTTATGGTTTGTTTGAAATAGATGAAATAGGAAATAACTGATCAGTACGACAAGGGGGGGGGGGAGGGGGGGAAGAGAGGGGGTGATTCTGGAGATGGGGGGCATGGTAGGGATTTGGTATATATGGGCTTATACACATATGAATTTTTAGGGGAAGGTCTCTCTCTTCTATGGAGATACTTGACTTTATGGAATCAAAGATTGGGATCAACGCCAAGGAGGGGGGGGGGGGGGGGGCTGGGGGAGTAGGGGATAGGCATATGTCATACCAAAAGGAGCTCTCTACTTATATCTCTTATGCGAATAAGGAGATTTTAGGGTTTTTTGATTGGGGGGGGGTAGGGTGGGGGATTGTGGTGGGGTCTATTGGTATGAATAATGTTGGGCGGTGGGGGTGTTTCTCATATAATATATATATTAAAAATAAAAATTGTTTTTTTATCTCTATTTTACAGTTTGGGGGGGGGAGGGAGGGAGAGTGCTCCAATTCGCCATGCCAAAGTTTATGAAGGTAACTTTTACACTTTGTTATTGTCGAGTCTATCAGATAATACTTGGACAAGATTTGTAAAACACAAAAATGAAGCATTCAACCACTTTAAATTTTTAAGTAAAAAGATTCAAGTTCAAAAAAGTTGTCCCATTATTTCAATCTGTACGGATCATGGTCGGGAATTTGATAATAAAGTACAATTTGGAGCATTTTATGATGCTAATGGTATCACTCATAACTTTTTGGCTCCTTGTACTCCACAATCAAATGGGGTAGTTGAACGTAAAAACCAAACTTTGCAAGCAATAAGTAGAATCATGCTTAATGAATAATCAATCCCTCAAAAGTTTTAGTGTAATGTCGTCGACACCTCCACTGGTATCTTAAATAGGATTCTAATTAGACCTTTCCTTGGAAAAACTCCTTATGAGCTTTTCAAAGGTAAAAAAACCCTCTCTAGAATATTTCCAATGTATTGGTAAAGATAAAAAATATTTTATTCTATAATACTAAAGATTAACTTAAACCAAAATCGACAACCTTCAAAATCCAACCGAAGGTAGTCTTTCTCTTGGGCTACTTACTCTTAAAAAGTAAATCATATATATTTAAAATTACAAGAAACCCACAAGAATTGAAGAATCTCTAAATATGAGATTCGACGAAAGCCCACCTCCAAAGTCATCACCTCTAGTAGATGATGATATCATTGAAAGTCAAATCATAGAAAACTAAATAGAAGACATAGAAATCAAGGAAAATGAACCATTAAACAAAGAAATTGTTAACATCAAAGAATACATACGATCCTAAGACCATCCTAGTAAGACTCTCATAAAGTAAACTTGACGAAAGAACCTTAAGATATCAAGTCCAAAATCAAAGTAACGTCTTTTGTTTCGTGTCCTCCATAGTACCCAAAAATGTCAAAGAAGCCATACAAGACGAAAGTTGGACTATGGCTATGCAAGAAGAATTAAACCAATTTAAAACAAACGATGTTTAGAGTCTTCTTCCTCCATTACCTCCTAAATACGGTTTGCACGGTTCAGATTTAGACAATCACTCTTGCAATGTCCTGATTTTCCATACTCATAATAGGTACCTTAGGTTTCTAATTTGCCACTGCGGTCTCTAAGTCATTATTGAAATGGGTGTCCTATAATCTTTACTCGTATGGCCAACTCTCTTGTAGTTATTGCACTCCACGTTGCATGGCCCAGTGTGGCGCAACTTACGTTTGTTATAGTAGGGTAACTTTCCTACATATCCATTTTTGGTTATTTGGTCTAGCAATGTAAGCTCTCGCGGCCTTTTGTCATTTATTTTGTTTTTGGCATTCCTTACCACCTCGAGTTCCTAACGTATGACCTAATCCATTTAGTTGTGAGCCATGTGGATTATTGCCTCATAGGCAACAATAGCTTTAATAGCATTAGTGATTCGTTGGGTTATAATAGGTTTGATCCTCATGCAACGCATTCCTTGTCTTATTTTCAGTATTTTCTTCAATATCGAACGGAGTAAAGGAAATAAAATAAGTTGAATTTCAAAAGTCGTGTTTCCAAAAAGAAATGGGATGTTATGAGGTGATGGGTTAAAGTTGTGTGTGAATTAATTGGCTGTTTCTAAAAGTTACGAGAATTAAGAAAGATTGAGACGTAACGAGATGACGTATGTGTTTCAATAGTATGGGGCGGGTGTTCAAAGTCGTCTTCAAAGTTGAATAGTAGGGTAATCAGTGGGGTCGGCAGACTGTAACGGGTTTCAAAGTTATGCAAAATGATATAATGTAAAGTCACGAAAAGTTATAAAGATCATCGTATTATTCATGATGTTTTAGAAGTAAACAAGACCATTGTGTCACTCACAATGTCTTAGAAAAGTTTAATATTTATATAGACAACTTCCATATAAGTAAATAGGGAAATATACGTAAGACAAACATAAACACATAGAAAAGATAAACGCAAGATAAACATAAGTTCATATCAAAGTAGAGCTCAAGGGCAAAAATAAACACAAGGTAACATAAATGCAGGAAACGATAAACGCAAGGCAGAGGTAAACCCATAACATAGCATGCTCAAGGCAAAATGGTACTCACGTATACGCCATAGCAAAAGCACGTATAAGGCACACATAAAAGCACGTAAGGATCACATACTGGTTATAGACTAGACCTAGATATACTACCTGGTTCTTTATAACCTTGGCTCTAATTACCAATCTGTCACACCCCCAAAAGGGGCCTAGACGGAACACGTGTCCGTGGACGTGATGTCATAATAATTCTAAACACAAGGCAAGGGAACGACCACTATTGGACGTTTTGATAATCATAACTCGTTGTATTTATTAAAAATAGATACGTCTTACAAAATTTCAAATGATATTAAACATTTTGGAAGCAATTTAGTTTTCAAAAGACAACGAGTATGAATGCCAAGAAAAATCTTGAAGGATGATATCATATTGCACGTAGACTCCACATAGTACATTAGAGAAGTCCAAAGCTAAGCACCTGAAAAACATGCTTAAAATGTCAACATAAAGTTGGTGAATTCATAGGTTTAATTCAAATGTAATTAGTGTGGACCATAAGTTTCCAAAACGTATGCGACAGTTATAACAGATACAACTTCACATAAAAGATATTTATGTTGCGTTAAGCTCATGACACCTGAGTGCCTTATTAACCGAAATGTTGCATATAACATGCCAAGTACAACTCTGCCCTTACAGGTTGTCCGACCAAAAGACCACCTAAACGAAATTCGACATGGACATACATTCGTTGGCTTACAGTCCTGTCAAGCTACCGACAGTAAGAATTACCAAACATGATGTGGGATTATTAGTGCACAATAGATTATTTTATTCATTCGCGCGCACTAACCAGTACAGTCTGGTCAAGAAATTAACGGTTCATGATTAGTTTGGGAATAGATGGACTAAACGCTACTTGGGCATTAACAAGTAAACAGGGAAATTCTCACACAATTGTACTTGTGTCCAGTTTTAAAAGCACAGCAATGATTCTCACCCTAAGTATTAAAACAATTACTTTAAAACGAGTCAATTGTTGAGGCTTTGATACTAATAGTAGTCGGATGAAAGGTTATAACAGATGCATAGAATGCGTCATGTGGGATTTACAAAAACCGATGCTAGGTAGTCGACCTAGATTAAACCGGGTCGTGGTTTCAAGATTTGATATGACGGAAATGTGAAAACGATAAGAGTTTGGAAGTAGTTGTACGTTTATTCAAAGATGTTTTAATAATGTTGGTTATGTGATGGTCGTAGTGGTTTGACTCGATGAAACGTTATTACAGATGATTAATTTATGATTCATAGTATATAGAAAATAACGAAAGTTGCTTATGTTTTGCATTTTACCCGGTAATCCAAAATAATAATAATATATCTTTGATATAAAGGTTTTTTCGTTTGTAGTTTACGTAGTAAGAAATAGAAATTTTATATTTATAAAATTTATAAAGTTTACATTTTTCGTCTTTTAGTTATTATTTCGTCTTTTATCGATATTAAAGAAAATACTTAGAAATTTATACGTAAACATGTATTTTAGTTTATTTATCAAATTTAAGTAAAATATTATTTATTACTTATAAATAATAGGTTTTCGTCCTTTTGTCGAGTTTTTATAAAAATAAAAGTTTTCACAAAAATAATACTAAGTATAAAGTTTTTACAAAATTTCGGCATGACCCGTTCGTATATAGTTGTTTTTCAAAGTCGTAGACTTTATCAAAAAACCACTTTCAAACAATATTTTATCCTTTCCGACTAATGTCAAATCTTTACTTTTTATCCAAACGCTATTCAACAATTTATTTTTCTACATCAAGTCCACATATTCAAAACGCTTAAATATAGATAAGTTACATAAGTAAATATATAGTAGTATTAATAAGCCAACTTATAAGTTTAAAAATAATCAATAAGCCCTTAATGAAATAAGCCGAAGCCCAAGGGACCCTTATTGGGCTTTTAGGCCCAATAGGCCTAAACGAAAGAATTAAATTACCAAAAGTCCAAAATTAGTCAAATAAGCAAACAAATAAGTAAATAAGTACCTAGCTTATCAAATAAGCTATAAAAATACGCTAGAAAAATAAGACAAAACTTAAATAAGTTTAAAGTTCAAACATTTTTTGTTTCTCTTTGGTTCGAAAAGCATATAAGCCCAAATAAGCACTTCGAGCTTATTAATAAGTCGAAAATAAGAAATAAGCACTTGGAAAAATATTTTTTTTTGACAAAATAACCACAACAACACAACTACACTTTCTCTTTATTTCTTTTTATAATTTTCGAAACATATACAAAACCTTTTAAGGTTTTGTAAATGTTTATAAGCTTGATTTTTTTTTACAAAATACTGGTACACTAAGCTATATTCATCTGGTTTAAGATCTAAAGAAAGTTACAAGAAAATTTTTTAAAAGAGTGAACTTACGAAGATGATGGAGTAGTGAGGTGATTAGAGACTAAATACAACCCAACGTTGTTTTAAATACTTACCCAATAACAATATGAATCAAACCCGAATACTTTATCTTCAAATGACTTGATCAAAATCAAAATATAGAGGGTTTTATAAAGGGGTGTTTGTTCGTCGGTTATGAGAAGAGAAGAGAGGGAATAACAAAGTTTTGTGTGTGTGTTTTTTTAAGAGAGAGAATAAAATGAGAATAGAATGAAAATTTTCAAATGAAATGTGTGTGTGTGTGTGC
This sequence comes from Tanacetum coccineum, assembly GCA_026074375.1. Taxonomy (NCBI): domain Eukaryota; kingdom Viridiplantae; phylum Streptophyta; class Magnoliopsida; order Asterales; family Asteraceae; genus Tanacetum; species Tanacetum coccineum. The sequence goes on from BQNB010016136.1 coordinate 62,433, forward strand.
TAGACGTGGGCAAGAAAATGGGAACAAGGGGGATCAATTTGATCTCACAAAAATTAGGACATGCAAGGAGGCCATTATCTAGATATTTTCATGCACACACATATGCTACTAGTTATATTCACGGAATACGCAAATACTGAAAACACGCAAAAACTTTACGAAAAATTCTGAAAATTTAAATATCAACTCGGAACGTAAAAACGCGACAACTGTCTAAAGACTACATTAAATAGCAACCCAGAATGCTTCCGGCAACAACTCTCAGATATGCGCGGGACAACTTCCCGGTTAGACGTAAAAATTACACGGAACTTATAAATTTCAAAAAACTGAACGGAAACGGTTAAATATTGGCCTGAAATTTACGGGGTTTCACATGACATACCCGTCCTTTGTGACAATAAGGTGCCATCAACCTTAGTAAAAACACCGTTCGTACCAAACATATAGAAATCCGACATCACTTCCTTCGTGACAATGTCCAAAAGGGAAACATCTTAATAGAGAAGGTCTCCTCCGAAGACAACATTTCCGATATCTTAACTAAACCTCTCAAACGAGAACCCTTCAACCTTCTTAGACTAGGTCTCGGTCTCATGGAACCAAACGCCTAATTAAATAATCAAGGTAAGTTTTTCCTTTTTTCTTCTCTCTGAGTCTAGGATTCTATTTCTTGTGCACAAAACTTTCGAGAATTTTTCAAACATCCTACTATATGTACTATATATGTATGTATTATATGTAATTGCATCACAAAACTCTTGTTGAATTTCTCATCAAAAATCTCGAAAGCATCTCTTAAAAATATGCTCACGAACTAGGACATTCATAAAATGAAATTTTCTGCATTACTTAATACAAAGTAAAAATCCTTTTTTCATCATGTATCACATGTCTCTTGAATGGAAAAACGGTAATTGTATAATCATATTACCATGTTCGAGCATATTTAATCGATAGCATACCATCAAACCAAGGAGACTTTCTGGTTTCTTATATTTTATATATAGTTTATATATATATATAATATATATATATTATATATATATATATATATTAGTATATATATATCATAATTTTTTTCTTTTGAGAGTGTTAATACTGCACCTACACATCGTTTCATATAGGCACACACTAGAACATAAACTACTTTCTACAACATCTGATGTTGCCGGTTCCATTGAAAAACAAAGACGGTTCCATTCTGCAAATGGAACCGGCAGAACCGGCAACACTGTGCAGCATTTTTGAATATGAATTTTAAACTTCAAACACATCCTTTTCCCATAAATTTCACCCTATACCAGACCAAAGACTTTAGAAGTTGACCTTAGGGATATCTAATGATTAGACTTTTACCAAAATAAGAAGTAATGCATTTATTCTTCCATAATGTTACTCTATAAATAGTTATCTTGTCCTAAACACTATTTCACCCATCCCTTTCAAGAAATCCTCAAAAAGTTACAATGCCTAAGTCAAACAAAGGCAAGAAACCAGCAAACAACCTCAAACGTACCGCTAGGATTAGTGTTCGAGCATGCTGCTTTGTGAATCCTTGACCCGCATCTCCTCCCTATCAACCACTATCCCCTCCAACCGACTATCAAACGGTCCCTCCATCAACTCCAAATGTCTCTCCGCTACTCTCTCCCATTACATCTCTAGGAATCTCCCCAAGAAAACTATCGACCACTCCTAAGTCAACCCCACCTCCTTTGACCTCACCTCCACCGGCACCAACTCAACCATTCAAAACCTCTTCCCCTCTAGCCATAAACTTGGACCCCGTTGAGCTCATGTTCTTAACTCCTCCCACTTCTCCTCACGCACTCTTTGACTCTCTCGAAGATCTACCTCCAAAGACCACCAATCCTCTTCCACCTCGACCATCGTTGGAATCAATTGAACGCTTGGCCAATCAACCACCGCCTCTTCCGGCCATGGAACCTCCTCTCCTACCATTGCCGCCACAACTTCTACCATTACCACCATAACTTTCGCCTTTAGGGCCTAACAACCCCTTTCCTATGCTCACTCATGAAATGTTTTACGATCATTGTCAACGCACTCAAGTCATTATCGACCACCTTCGTGATGAAATGAGGTTCATCCTCAATCACATTCTAGACCGCCTCAACATCCTTGCTCATAACTACTAGACTAGTGAATTAAGAATCAAATAAAAGTGTAGCTATAATTAAGATCACTCTCTTAATCTTAATTTTATCTCCTCTATGTTATGATCTCTATGATAAATAATTGTAATACAATAAAGAATACTTCAAGAAAATGGTTGTATTATGTGATTACTCTACTGCATAATTTCTTTACTTTCTTTTAAAACTAATCATTTTTTAGAAAAGTTAACCTCTTTGACTGTGTATACAGTGGCCAGTTCCATAGACCATAAAAGCCGGTTCCCTCATTAGAAGAGAACCGTCTATGCCGGTTCTACAGAAGTGATTTCTTGTTCCTTGCCTCTAACAATTGTTTAGTAGGTACTCCTAAAGCAAAGGAGAGCTCATACCATCCTAACTAACACTTTTGTTTTGTAGCATTTACTCACATTTGATGACTTCCTCATTTTAAAAGGGATGCCTCCATTAAGGGGGAGCATTGCATATCGGCTAAAACCGATTCAAATCAATCTTGCATTTGATACATTTCGGATCACTCTAGCATTAACATCTCTTGTCATATGCTACTATCTAGCTTTTACCTTTTATCTTTTTATGATTCACATTGCCTTCCTCATCTTTTTGTTTCGACAAAAAGGGGGAGAATGGAAGTAAAATTGAACTTAACTTAATAAATAAAGTTTTAGTCCTCCTTTCATTTAGCTAGTTTACTTCCAATCAATTTTATGTTTTGTCATCAACAAAAAAAGGAGATTGTTAATACAAATAAATTGGTAAAAACACTTATTTCTATTTTATGATCTTGCCATGTTTTGTTGATAACAACTCATAAAACCACATTAAGTAAGCTACCTAAATCACACACATTTCATACCAAAACAATTTCATAAAATATATACCTTTCCATTTTTAGTAACTTAGAATTATATGTTTTATAAACTTGTAAATAAACCTTCAAATGTTTACATCATTGATGACATAATCACTCTACCATTCCTTAGGGTAATCTACCAAGAATACATATAATCTTTCAAGATTTGGCAATCCAAAATTCATATTTTATGTTAGGAAGACGGTTCCTTTGGCTAACATGGCCGGTTCTATTCAAACCAGAGAACCGGGCTACAGGACTTGCTGGTTCGCTTGAGTTATACTGGTCGGTTCTATTCTGCAATGAAACTGACGAAACCGGGCTACAGTGCAGTTTAGGCCTATAAATACCAAGCCAATTCTCATGTTTTACTCATCCATTTTTCTCACACTAATCTACTGATCATTCTCCTTAGTTCTTGTGTAGTTTCTTTTAGCATTTGTAGATAATTCTCTTCAAAGAAGAAATTGCCAAACACCTCTTTGAGACGATCAAGTTCTAAGTATCTTGCTTCGCTTCTCCATTGCATTATCAAGATCACATTTCTGATTCTTGTACATCATATATTAGTTGTAGTTGTATTGATCATCTTTGTAAATCAAGTGTAGTGGTGTTGGTGTGATTCTACCTTATGAAGAATCCGGTATTTAGCTTTGTACCGTTAAAAGGTGTAAGCAACGTTGTGAGGCTTCTCTGCCGGTTGAAGGAGTTTGGTGACTAGTGTTTACTAACTCTCGAGTAGGTGACTCGGGGAGTGGAGTAGGGCAAGGAAGGTGTCCTTGTAGCCGAACCACTATAAACGCTTGTATCTTGGTTCTATCTCTCTAACTCTTGTCTTTTTACATTTCATACTCGTTTAGATTATTAACCAAACATCAATATTGTCAAACTTCACATAAGATTTTAACGAAGCAAAATTTTAATACGGTAAAACTATTAAACCCCCTCTTCTAGTTTTCCACATACGTAAACATAAAAAGACATAAAGTAAACTAGTTTTGTGATGCATATAAAGTCCGGATTCGTGCTTTTTGCGCGTTGATGATAGCCGCGTCAATCGGATCCATCCCGTCTGTCGACATTTGTAGGACTTTCACGTCCTCGGCTACCTTTTGAGAATTGAATAACGCAACTCTTGTTGTCTCGCGATTGATACGCTCTATTTTTTCCTTCCAGTATAAGTCGTATTGTTGTTGCATCATTTCTTGTAACATTGTCGGGTTTGAACCGGAAGAGGCGGTCGAGTTTGAAGATCGTTGACTTTTAGCAATCTTTGTTTGTCGGGTGGACGCGGCAAGTCGTCGTCTCCAAAGAGCTCGGGTACCTCGTCGGTAATCCGTACTCGGTTTCGTCTTACATTTGTCGAATCGGGATTTTTCCACTTGTGCTTGTCTTTTAAAAATAACCAAGTGCTCTTGTGCATAAAATCCGAACCCGTGTGTGTTTTATACAAGATTTCAACCCTCGTCATCCAATCATCGTCGTTCTCCCCGCTCATAACCCTCGTCTCGAGCACCAACGAATTAAACTTTGCGACATCTTGGTTCATAGGAGTCCACTTTCCCGTCAACATGTTCTTGGTACGAGTCGGGTGGTTCTTTTTCTTGGCTTCTTCATTGTATATTTCGAGAACTTTGTACTAAAACATTTCATTTTTTGATCCGAACTGACTTTTGGATCCTCGGATACTTGTATGTAACATTCCGCCAAAAGCAACTCCTCGTCTTGGCTCCAAAAAGTTCGTGTACCCGTTCCTTCGGCTTGCGAATCTTTGGTTTTCTTAGACATTTTCTTGACACGTTTTTCCTTTGTTTTGGCTGACGACGGGGTCGGGGCCGCCTCGCCTTCTTCGTCTTGTGGTTGGCGAGATTGTTGGTGGGATTGTTGTTGAGAAGAACCGGATTGGTTTAGTTGTTATTGAGAAATTTGGGTATGTTGTAATTATTGTTGAAGTTGCCATTAATTAAATAACATTTGTTGATCGATATTAGCATATGGGTTATAGTTGGGATAGTAAGGCATTTGGGTGTACGGAAGTTGAGAGGATGAGGTCGTGTTGGGATTAGCCGAAGAAGACGAGCCCGAAATTTGGTTTTGGGGGTCGTTGAGCATACCCGTTATCCATTGTTGGTTGTGTTGGTTAGGATTCATTTTGGCGAGTAAAAATTGAGTGAAGTAGAAAATAGTGTGTTGTGAATTATATTGTAAGAGTGTGTAAAATATGGTAAAATAAGAAGGTATTTATAGGATTTTTAAGGGGTAAAAATTTAGAAATTGTGGGGAATAAATGCAAAAAACGGCTACTATTAGGCTCTTACCCGTTATCAAACGGTCGAAAATTCAAAAAAAAACATGGCGTGGGCTGGTATCCTTGGCGGGAGAACCTACGGCGCGAGGGACGGTATCGATGGCGCCAAGAAAGCTTGGGCTGGTGCCATGGCACGAGGCTACCGGCCAAGCGTACCGAAGACTCTAAAGGAATGGATCCACTAGGAAGAGAAAATAAAATATGAAGAATGAGAAATGTATTTAGCCACACATTTCAAATAAAGAAGGAAAATTTCATGGGAGATGCATTTTCCTTTGTACATGCATTTAAAATATGAGTGGTGATTTGCACACTCTGTAAATTGATTTGCACACTCAAATTATGTGTATTTTGACATTTATACCCTTACATTAATTAGTGGAGTGTGTAAATATTAAGGGTGTAATAGGCATAACACAAACATTTAGAGTGTGCCAATAAATTTGAAGAGTGTGCAAATCATCTCCCTTAAAATATGCGACCGTCATTGTTTCTCATTCTTTTCATTTTACTTTTATTTCTCATTTGATCCTTACACATCGGCCTACGGCTGAGCAAAGTAACCCGAAAACCGACCTGACCCGACAAACCGACCGAAACATGGCCGAACCGAACCGAACCGAGCTTATTCGGTTCGGTTTTCGGTTTTGGATATGTATTTCGGTTTGGTCGGTTCGGTTCGGTTCGGGTCAAAACCGACACTTGGTTTGAATTACCTAAACCGAACCGAACCGACCTTATTCGGTTCGATTTCGGTTTATATAGTGTATACTCGGTTCGATTCTCGGTTGACAAATTTCCGTTTCGGGTCGGTTTCGGTTGCCTAAACCTCATACGTTTATAAACTACTCCGTATAAAACTTAAAATACAGTTAAATCATTTAATGCTTAGAATCACAAACGAAACGTCAATGGTGGCGGCCTTACGTACTTTCCACTCGGATGAGGTGTGAAGAGATGTTTTGGGGGCCATGTTGACTCCTTACGCATAGAAAAAACGAATTTTTCAAAATATACAGTATTCTCTTTTGCAACTTTGTATAATCTATTTGTATAATCTATTCAACCGTATTTGTATAATCTATTTTATTAATCAATCTGTCATGCATGCTTGTTGGTAGAGCAGGCAATTGTCAATTGGCTTCTGTCATTGTGTTAGACTAATACTCCGTACATGTACTACTAATCAAACACAACTTTCATAACATCATAAGCAAATCAGATAAGTAATTAATATTTCCCAAAATAAGTGTTAACTTTGATAACGACGATAGTTTTCGGAGTCTTATATGAAGCAACGGTATATCAATGAAACGAAATTGATAATCAAATCTTATTATATAATCTCGTATACAAAATCATAACTTGTAACAACATGAACACAAAACAAAACATGTAACTAGTAATGGAGAACATATAGATTAAACTCGACAACCGCATCGCCATTAGTCATATTAAAAGTATGAGTTCTAGCTTCAGCGTAACCACGAGCAAATCGAAATAGCCCACTTCCTCCAACGATCGGCATCTCTCTCACAGTCGACATCACTGCATTTCGCCCCAAAATACTCAAAGAGCTACCATTATATTTCCCTTCAACAAACACATAGTTCATAGCCATCAACAAGCCCATTTCGTTAATGCTAGCAGAAGTATATATCCCTTGTGCTCTACCAACGAGCTTTTTTATGTGTTTAATAAACTCGAATATTTTCCACACTATTTTATAAAGTGTGGTAAAATAGGAATTTTTTTTAGTGATATTTCCCAAAAATATGCGTTAACTCTTGATGAATGACGATAGTTTTCGGAGTTCTTACTATGAAGCAACGGTATCAATGAAACGAATTGATAATCAAATCTTTTTATATAATTCGTATACAAAATCATAACTTGTAACAAACATGAAACACAAAACAAAACATGAAACTTGTAATGGAGAACATATTGATTAAACTCGACAACCGCATGCATTGTCATATTTAATACTATGTGTTATAGCTTCAGCGTAACACGAGCAAATGTAATAGCCACTCCTCCAACGATCGGCATCTATCTCAAAGTCGGAATCACGCATTTCGGCCAAAATAAATACTCAAAGAGCTACCATTATATTTCCCTTCAACAAACACATAGTTCATAGCCATCAACAAGCCCATTTCGTTAATGCTAGCAGAAGTATATATCCCTTGTGCTCTACCAACGAGCTTGGAAGTTCGTTCGGGGCCCATGGTCAATGGATTATCGATCATGGTGATGTCACCAAAACCAGTCGCTGCAGTGCGGTTGGTTCTGGTGGCTTCGACAATCCTAATAGCAGTAGCGTTAGGGCCAGCAACTATGTCATGGAAGTAGATTCGAAAATGACTTAATTTTTCTTTTCTTAGTCCTAAAGAGCGTTGCGACAACCTTCTTCCAAATTGTTGGGATTCGACACTAACGAGAAACGATACAAGAAGAACACTTAATATAACAATAGCGGTTTTCGATATAGATTTAACCATTTTTTGTATTATGATGCACTGGAAGATATATGTGTGAAAGAATGAAAAGAGTTAGATGATATATGCTTCGTTAGGCACTTGTTTATATAGTGTCAAAAACCAAAAGTTTCTAGATGGTTATGTTTTTTGGTCCAAATCAACTCTAAATAATTTTGTAATCAAATGTTTCCGCGTTTTAAGGGCCGAGTCCTTTAGTTAACTGTATAAACTTAGTAGATTATAGAAAGGCTCGTGATTGAGACGCTCATATTATTGATCGAGACACTCAACTGTATAAGTAGTTAAAAGTTAGAACACACTATAAAATTATACAAATATGTAGTGTATACAAAAGAATGTCTTCAAAATGTGAGTATGCAAATCAATTCCCTTATAGAACGTATTGCTTTTGATTTCACAACAAAAACGTCCCTAAATGACATATTTGATTTGAAAAAGCAAGACTATAATTTCCTAGTGGGTTCTCTTCTTAAGCGGCTTTTTTCCCAAAGCGCTTTTAAAAGCTGTGTTTCGAGTTCAATTTTAGAGAGAATTAAAAAGTAAATGACAGGAAATTTAAATAGACGTGAGTTCTTCTTTTAAGGAAGGAAAAGAAAGTGTTTACGTAAAATATGTGAAATGTGATTAAGAGATGTTTTGGGATTATTGTGTTGTTTGATTTTCTGTGTTAAACAATAAGAACCCAAAGATATGATTAAGAATAAAAAGGTTTGGGTAACATTAAAAAAACCATAATGTGTAAGAGAGTTATCTCTTTGCATGTGTGGGATGCACTCTATTTATAGAGGATCATCTAGGGTTTTGTGGGGTAGACTAGTTAGAAAGATTGATGGTCGGACGCGAGCCAGGTGTTGATCATCTGATGAGCAAAAAAAGATGACATGTGTCATTCCGTCATTTGCTTTGTATAGTTCGTACGCGGCCCTGCCCATCTCCTATGTTTTTGCTCGTGTGTCTCATATTGTCATATGTCATATTCTCCATCTTAACCGTTGGTGACAGTTGGGAGATATCTGTCCCACGCGTGTATGATACACGGCCTGAGGAGTGGTCCCAGGCCATGCACAGCCTGGCGATATGGTTGGGCCTATCAAGTGTTGACTTAATGGGCCTTGACAATGCGCTTGACTTTGTCGTATGTTTAGCGGGCTTGGGCCGTCAATATTGATACGCTATCATTATACGCATTGAATAACGACTCATGTTATTCCTCTTTATAAGTTTATTTCGCGCGTACACGAGTTTAAAAATTAAATATTGATAAAATTATTATTGACGTGAATATACATATCAAAACGAAGGCACGACACCATAGGTTACTGTGAGATGAAATTAAATACACGAGATTGTATACATAGCAACGAAACATATTTTTTCATCGATTATTACCTGGTATGCATGTTAACCTTAATAGTTAAATTTAAATAAGACAAAAGTGCATCATTGGTCACCAAACTCTTCCCGATTCTCGCATATAGTCATTTTTACTAGAGTTGTGAATCCCCATAAACTCGAGAAAGTCCGTCCTTGGTCCTTTTTCGCAAACATGTGTTAGTTTTTTGTTAGCCTAAAGGGCATTTTCAGCATTTCGCTTACTCTTGTTTTCTTCTTTAACAAAGTCTATAGTCAACTGTGCATTCAACTAAATCTTTACTTTATTGGATTCAAATTCAAACACTCATAGCGCCTTTGATCCAGCATTGTGGTTAGTAAACATGATTCACAATCAAATAATTACTTACACAACACGCACTACCCAAAACCTAGTCCCATCAACTCAAACACCTGAAATTGATTATTCTGATGAAACGGCGATAAAGATAATACCAGGTTT